>JAMWEH010001914.1:0-51412 GCA_024721245.1 Mitragyna speciosa | reverse complement strand
GGATATTGAATGTGAATACAGATTACATGTATAAAGAAGACAGGAATAACCAAATTTTTAGTTAGAAATTTTGCACATTTTCTAACAAAATGTATAAAGAACCTTTTAACAATTGTTTTGGCAAGTTATTAGCAAACTTTACAAACAGAAAGATAAATATTGACTTGTAGAATCATATTCACATACTTGGGGAATGGCAATGAAGCTGCCACATAGGCGACTACGAGGTTAATCAGAGCCTAAATCCATGCTTAAGCGTCGTTAAATAATTAATTTTCTTGTCACGTCAGTTAATAATTTTTTATGTTGTAAATCTTGAATTGTAATTATTTTTTATGTTTCACCAAGAATAGACTGATTACAAGACTGAGTGATTAGAGGTCTCAACATCATTCTTTTTCTTGCAGGTCACTAACCTCTTTAATTATATCCAATTGTTGTTCTATAAGTAGGGATTCATAGGACATGAAGAAGGTAGAAGATTAGGTTATGCCGACAATAATAGAGACAAGGAAATCCAAGAAGAGCTTTCTAAGATTTACAGAACATTCATAGCTTGCAAGCATTGATTTCATGTACATTGCTCCATTAAAAGCTTGAAAAAGTTCCCAGGATAGAAAAATTCACAGTTGCTGAAACCCAATTGGCTGTTTCTCTCTCTCTCTTTCTTGATGTCAACTTTTCCCCATTAAACACAATCCATATATTACTACAAAAAAGACTTTCCTTCCTAAACTCGAAGCAAAAGGGGAGTCCAAAAACCGCAGAAAGTTGCCCTGTGACAAAAGTCAAATTAGTAGGAGACCAGAGTAAACAAACTGCCCAAAGCCATATCTCAACATAGAGGTACCATCTAAGCCGTTCGAATTCTTCGAACTAACAAGAACATTAGACCTGAGAGAAGGACTCAAAAACTACTTATCCTTCCATTTAACATGGAAAATTAGAGAGCTCGTATGGTTTTTAGCCGTGCCGATTTCCTGTGAAGTAGTTGAAGTCGTGATGTTGGACCCCCAATTGCTTTAGCCACGAATCAGCCACGCTCAAAAGTGACACTAGCCTCGCTTGGTCCCTCCCACTCCTGTCTGAGACCCACACGTTGCCTTGCATCTTGTAAGTGGACAAACCAAATGGTGGGAGAGGGATGCCTTCTCCTTCCTTGCGTTTCTTTACAAAACTCAGCATGTCATCGTCAAGGTCTGTATCTGTTAGTCAACAAAGGGCTTCAGCATATGCACATATGCTATGCTAATAATGAGCATTCCAATAAAGATAAAAGAATAAAAATTTTGAAAATGAAAGAGAATAATAAGCAAAAATTGGGTTAACGGATGAACTTGCTTACCCTGAAAAGAAGAAGAAAGGGTGTGATATGTGAGAAAGCAAGTGGACAAATCCTTAATGGTTCTCCCCATTGGAATATGATATATGGGATACCTGAACATTATTCACATCAAATAAAACTAGTGATATACCTTTTAATTGTTTGATTTTCCGAACAAATAATATAACGAACATATGAAGAGATAAAAACATCTAGGTATCACCAAAAAATATAGCAATTTAGTTACGCAATGGATAGAATAATTCTACAAGAAACCAGCATCCAATGCCCTGAAAATCCTTCCATCTGAACCTCATAAATTTATATACTGGTACTACAGAAGCACGCGATGACAAGGAACAGAAATAGAGAAATACCACGCAACGGACATCCAACTAGCAGGTGACAGGTCTACACTTCTCAAAGACATTAGTCCAGGATACCTTTGTGCTAAGCCACTGATCTGAAATGAAACATTAGAAAGGGGATTAGGACAAAAGAATGAAGGCTTTAGATACATTTGAAGCACAGAAAGTTATTATAAAAATGCAATCCCGGAACTCGTGTTTCACATGGAATCAACAATATGTACTTGAACACAGTGTGATTAAAAAAATCAATACATCAAAACAGATTCGAATATGTGCTAGCAGACAAACCAATATTTGGGATAAGCATGTTTCAATCAGGAAAGAAAGGCCAAGGGAATCAGAAAAAGATGATGGACAGCAGAAAACACCAATTAATTTTCGAAGAAAAGAAGTCTGTCGATTCTGTTCTGAGTCAAAAGCTAGACAAAATCTTTACAAGATGCCTATCCAAAAATTATATTATATGATCGTAACACATCCATTGCAATACATCTTTCTTGTGTTTAATCCTTGGGAATCCTAATTATTAGGCATAACACATTCCTGACTAAACTAGAAAGGTAAAAGACAGATTAATTCTCAATGCAAGTAAAGAACAATAAACATGAAATGAACTTTCCTCTTTGCGCAAGATCAAGATATGCAGGGGGGAAAAAAATCAAACCTTGTCCATGAGAGGAACTCTTCCATAAGGAGTGGATCTCTCAAAGCACTGCAAGTAAGGATAACCCAATCTCTCATTCACATGCCAGTGACTATCATGTTCAAACACTCCTTCTTCAGAGGAGCATCCATCCCATCTTGAAAGCTTTTCACTCTCGCTCTCATCACTGAAAGAATCGCTAAATGAATCCCTTGTCTCACAAACAGAGTCAGTCTCCTCTCTGCAAGGTTACAAAAACACAGTTCAACACAAATTCATCGACATCACTTCTTCTCAAACTTATTAAAGAAGCTGAAGATCAGAATTAATTGATCAAATTACATAAACTTTTAATAATGTTTGTTATTAACTAAAAATCCATAAAAACACAAGATAAGTGTGGATGGCAGTTACAAAAATGAAAATGACACTTACATGGCACAACTTTTAGCAGCTGAAACTGAAATTTTAGGATTATAATAACAAAAATAGAGAACTCGAGACCAATAAATGAGGCACTTTTCAGTCGTTCAAACTAATACAAAAAAGAATAAAATCCAATAAAGTGGACAACAAACTTTGCCCAAAAATTGAACAAAGCTTGGAAACAAGATCAGCATGAAATCCCACCTGCACAAACAAAAGAAAAATGCAAAAATGCTATAAAATCAAGAAACTGTAAAAAGGGGAAAAAAAAACAAATATTACCTCAAGCAATTAGCAGATGAATTGCTAGTGAAAATTTGGATTGCTGAGAGATAAGGCACGTAATACTGGACTAGTGTTTCTCCATTATCTAAACTAATTGGAACTCCAGCCCCATAAGCACTCCATTCATCATAACAATTCCAAAGATCACTCAACGTAAAGTACTCAACTTTCTCTCTTTCCCATGGCTGCCACAGCCTATTAAGATTCCTCATCTCACTCTGCACAATACAAACAAAAACCATCAATCAACACCCCAAAAAAAAATTACAAAACATATTACATGCATGATTTTCCAAAACATAAGCAGAAACTGACGCCCGGACCAACTGGTCACGGTACTTGCATCCCCTGCTGCTTCGTGGAAAGTGCGAAAGTACGGCACGAATATTCATGTATGAAAATTGTTTAAAAAAAACAAAGAAGAAAATAATTTTTTAAAAAGAATAACAGACCTTGCTTAGGAATTGGGATGAAACAACTGGTGTTGTGCAATCAAGAAAACACTCCAGGTTTGATTGCATTGAGCCCTTCTCCAACATCATGATTCTCCAGATAAAAAACCACCAAAGAAATGCCAAAAAACAAAAAACTTCCCAGAAACAAGAAAGCAAGGGGAAGAAGAGGAAGAGAGAGATTGTACAATTCTCTCTCTTAACCCTGAAAACAGAGGCAGCCAAAAGCAAGAAAACAAGGAGAACAAATGTGAGAGAGAGAGAGAAGGAAAAAGAAGGGGAGAGAGACAGAGAGAGGTATGGAGAAAAATATGGGATTCTTCAAATTTTTGTTTCCTTTTAATACGAGGATACAAACAGGTCGAACTAAAGAAAACAAGAAGATTACTACCCTTTGACGTTTGGACAACTCATATTTATTTATGTAACTGACCAAAAAAAAAAACATTTTATTAAAAATCCTTGACAAAAAATAGATATTTTTTAGATGCTACTGTGTTAGCAGGACAATATCTTAATAGAAAAATCTCTCCTCAAAATCAAAATTATCAATATTATATTTAACTTATATACAGTATTATAGCAACGGAATTGTGAAATTATTTTTGTGTTTTTATTTATTAATTGTAATATTTTTATAACATTCAACACTTTTTCTTCGTACGGCCAATGGAAAACTCGGACTTTCCCGTTGCTAAAGTCAAAACCCACTAAAAATTTCAACCAAATATTTATAATTTCTTCTTTAACCAAACTTAAAGACAACTCGAAACCCTTGACTAATTTGAGACTTGGCTTCAAAAACAAAGGAAAACAAAACCGCCCCACAAAGCCATAGTTGCCAAAGCAGTTAGTAGTATTAGAGTTCATAATATTTCATAAATATTTTTACATATTAATAATTGTTTTTTTTCCTTTTTTAATATCTTGGAAAGAAAGTGACGTGCGCCAAATGAAACTAAGAAAACTATCCGTGAGTGCCGGTGAGTTACTAGTGTGTGACTGTGTGAGTTATGCGACTTTGGAAAGACGTACGTTAGTTTGTTGGACTGGGAACTTTTTTTTTTGGTTAAAATAGTGGGTTGAAAAAAAGAAGAGTGTTGTTTCTTTTTTATTTTATATATTTGTGGTATTTTTTATTTTTTATTTTTATTTTTATTTTTATTTTTTATTTTTTTATTTTTGTAAAGTAACTGAAATCTATGGGCTCTGATAAAAAGGAATCTAACTTTTTTCTTTTTTGTTTCCCCTGAAAAAGCGAATCCAGCAAACTGTGGAAGTGATGATAGAAGTACATGCCATGTCATCTCAGCACAAGTGAAATTTAAATTTTTTTTTTTCATCAATGATAAATAATATATTATTTTACTTCTAACCTAGAGAAGTTTTTTTGTTCATGGTCAATAATATATTATCGTACTTCTAACTTACATTATAAGGAAAGGACCCAACTGAACTCTAGTGAAATCGATGGGGATTGAACTACCATCGTAACCAAACAGGTACATTATGCACTCATTTGAGGATTGAACCACCATTGAACCAAACAAATGCATTATGCACTCATTTAGATTTTTTTATAAGAAGTAAGATTTGAACTTTTGACCTCCCACCTCACATAGCCTTTAAAAGTTTTGTGATAGCCAACCCCACCAAGTTGGGTTGGTTCAAGTGAAACTTAAATCGTTTGGTACAATACATGGTTAAGGCACGCGTAGTAAAATATATATATATATATATATATATATTAATTAGTCAAGAACTCAAGATATGTAATGTAGCATTATTAGGTGATGTATCACTACCATCTCGATCTCAGTATACAAGTATTTTGAATCATCCTTATCTATAGTTACTGGTCACGAATGACCGAATATATATTAATATGATGAGATATAATTAGTACTAATGCACTACGTGACATGTATCCTAATTATATAATTTATTCTTTACCGTCAGATAACTCCACTTAATGTGCAATTACCAATTGCATTTCAGCATACAAATACAGTGGACCCTTTTTATTTGGTAATTATTTAAATAAGAAGAACCCAATCTAATTATTTAATGGGATGTAATTGATAGTGATTTGTCTCATGGTCATAAGGAAAAGTATTAATGTATTACATGCATTGTTACGTGGTATACTAAAATTAATAATTTATTATCACGTAGTAATAATAAATTATACCTTATATTATTTGACAATATGTATTTTAGTACACCACGTGACTTCTCATGTGACACTTGTAGTGCACACAATACTTACTCATGGCCATACCACTTACTATATCATAACCATGCAATATTTTCTGGGCTATCAATGAAAATAGTTTTAGGCAATTGTGGCCTTGTGACTGCCACGTCAGCAAAAAAAATAGACTAGGACACACAAATTCTAGTGGGTTTTTTTTTTTTTTTTTTTTTTTTGAAGGCATAGTCCATATTGGATCTAGTTGATCATCTAATGTGAGCCGTCTATTGTCAGAGACTATCATAACTGGTGATTATTCCTGCTTCAAATTTATCTTTATGCGTATGGCAAACATGGAAGTGTTCACTGGGAATTAGAGGAGTGAAGGCACAACTAAGAATACGTGTGTGTTCAAATATAAAGTATGTAAAAAAAAAATTTTATGGACTCAGTTTACAACCTCACTTGGAGACATTGTAATTTAAACAAGTACTGTTAGGTTAAACAATGCATATTAATGTAAGAAAGTGAAATTATAGACACTGTTTATATCACAAAATCTGTGTAAGAATTTTTCAAACATGTTGGTGTTCTTTTTGTGCGTTGTGTGTGTGTGGATGGAGATGTGGAGTTAAAAAAAAAAATTAAGGCATAAATTAATGAGCTCTAGATTTATCATTTGTGGGATTCGTGTATCACTTTCAATGACAGCATTGATGGATAATTACTTTTCTTTTGATTGTTTTCTTTGTTTTCTTTTGTTTGTTTTTTCTTCCCTCAATTGTTTGTTTTTAGTTTAAGACTTTGAAGATTAGCAATAAGTTTGAGGTTATTTTGATTTGCGTATAAGAAATTTTATTTGATAACTTATTTTGGGAGTGGAATTGTTATATAAAGCTAGACATGAGACTATTTGTATACAGCTGATTGTGGAAATACCGAATTTCAACAATACAAGCAAGCACCATATGTGGAGCTGATTATCACTCCTCTAGAGTCCCAAGTCAATTATAAACTTTAAGCTTTTACTTTCTATGTGATTTGATGGTTTTTGTATAAACCACAAAATTTAAATGTTCAAATATCAATCCACAGAATTATAAAATTAAGAGAAATTAATCATAAGAAAATATATGAAAAGAAGAAAATAAAAACCCACAATATTATTAATATCTCACACAATGAAGAAAAAACTTTGTGGACTCTAGAGTCTCTTTTTAGACCCTCTGGACTCTCTAACAAATTAGACTAACAAATACTCTATTTATAACCAACTAAACTTAATAAACAAGAAATACCTAACACAAGTAGGTACCAAATAAACTATTCTACTACAAATAAAAAAACCATTAAAAGACCTAAATAGAAATTTGCGAGGCATGATTTAATTATTCCGACAGTTTTCTTTTGCTTTTAGACTAACCATGGAAGTCTAATATGCAACAAGAAATGAGTTGAGGCATACTTTATTATTGTTTGCATGTCATGAGATCTGAAGCCGAAAAAAAGCTCCTGGAAAAGAAGATTTGAGGTTAAAGTTTGAGATATTTGGACTCTCAATGACTACCAACATGAACATTTTTTACCAACAAACCAAGAGTTCAATGGCTGTATTTGGTTTAGTATTTATTTGGTGCATCATTTCACCATTTTTCTTTCTTTTTCTTTTTAGTTTTACATCTTTTACAATTTCTTTTTTTTTGTCGTGTGGTATTCTACTTGTTGGTCCAGGTAAACACGTCAAGACCATGAACAGAATATAGATACCCAATGGGGGCATTAAAGATTTAAATGAAAGTGAACTTAAATATGTTATTTGATAAATTGAAACTGTCAAACAATTAAATGATACTGATTCACATGAACCCCTTAATGAATTTCAACAAAAACTTCTAAAGATCTTGAAATTGACTTGATTCAAGAATTTTTTTTCCCTGTAGAAGATTGAGCTAAATTGTCAACAAATATTAGGTAAAATGCATGAAAAAGAAAGGTCACACACAATTGTCATTATTGAAAGTGTGACTAGAAATCTTATTAGTGGGCATGCTGCAAATTCCTTTCCATTGTAGAGTCAAGAAGATAATATCAACAAAATAAATTTACAATTAAAAAGTGCACCTATACTTTTTCACTCTTTCCTATTTGGCAGTTAGTACTTGGATTTTAGTTTTTCTTTGGTTTGCATATTTTTACTTGTACCTTGTTTGTTTGGTAAACCGCGTGAATGAACAAGTAAGGTACTGAATCCACTTAAGTTGGCTTGTATAAACGTTGATCCTACGTACGTAGAATGTTTGATCCTCTTAACTAACCAAACAATTAATGGTTTTTTATTTCTCTGATAAAAAATAAATTATGACCAATGAGTTGACAGTTTCTGACTACACGACGGGGACGAAAATTTGCTGGAGGGATATGGAAATTGGACAAATTCCCATCAATTGCATTATTATAGTGACTAAAAACAAAAAAGAAATCCTTAAAAATGGACTAGGTTTTTTGGATAATCCACTTTTTCAAAATTTTTATTATTTTAGAGATGTTTTTCAATCACGTTTTACTTTTTCAATCATCATTTTATCTTACATATGCATATATCATGTCATAAAAAGTGCTAAAGTTAACAAAAATAAATAGATTTTTAAAAAAGGCAATCCAAACAGACTTAAAATATCAGTTTCAATTTTAGTAATATATATCTCAGCCAAAAATGAAAGAAAAGAAAAAAAATTCAAGCCTTAGTAATTGATCAAGATAAATGAGCTAAGCACCTCTAACTCTAAGCCACCTATTGATTCCTTTTGCATAATACTATCAACATTTAGTAGTTTATTGCCATTGAATTGGTTTTCCATTCTCCAAATCGCAATCAAATGGATTCCTATTGATCTTGCGTACACAAAAATGATTATTTATAGCAACAAATAACAACATTGGTGCGTTCTAGCTGTAGTTGATTAAGTCAGGAAAATTATTCCATTACAAAAACATCTGTTCAGTGTACCAAAGGAGGATAACAAAAAAGAAATGAAAGAAAAAACATTTGTGGAAGTATTATCTGATTGAAACAGTCAAAGAGGCCAAAACTTTGCAAGCTGGCCTCTTCTGAGCAGTAATGTCTTCGCTGGTACGCGTGGAAGAAAGAAAATTTGGATTGAAATGATCTTAATGGATGATGATGATGATGAGAAAATGCAATAAATTTTAATTATGTAAACCTTTTAACTTAACAAAATTTAACACTTGAAAATTTGCAAAAAGAGAACAAGAGAACATGACATGATAATGATTTGATATATAATATTGTGTATGTGGAATCTCAATTAGTCTCTATAATTTCAAAATATACCAAAGTCGGACAAGAATTTTTCCATACATCATGTCACTATTCAGTTTTTTTTTTTTTTTTTTTGGTTGGGTGGTGTCAGTTTCTGGAATCGGCCTTTAATCTAATTGCATTACTAATTTGGTGTGATTCAGTGGATTTTTTGAAATTTGATGGTTCAATTAATAAATTCGGAAATATGGCCGGTTTTCAAGTAAATCTTGGGTTAAGAAAATTTTGAAAAAATTGTAGATTTACCATAAATTTTGATTTTACAGCATCATGCACGACAACGAGCAATATTACACTAGACTATATTTGCTATTATTATTATTAGTAGTAGTATACATGTTTGCTATTATTATTATTATTATTATTATTATTATTATTATTATTATTATTATTCTCTTTTTTTTATGCATCTCTGTTCAAATTTTTTTTTATTAGCATTTATATCAACCATGTATTATGTATTTACTTTTGAAAAGAAAAAAAAATTAATACTTTCCTGGTTTAACCACTTTACGTACCGGTTAAACCAATAATTCATCGATCCACCACCGACACCCGCATCCCCGGGTAGTTGGGGTAAATAAACAGGATTTAAAGTTCTCAGTTCTGAATTAGGTGATATTACTATACAAACACTAAAAATAGTATTTACACCAGAAAAAAAAATATGGTGAATTCTGCAATAAATTAAAGAAAATGACACTTAGAAATTGTATTTGGAAATGTGAATGTAATTCACTCACAAGTCGGTTTCATACGAGGATAAGCTTTTTCTTTATTTCTATTTTAATCAGTGGACTTTCCCAGGTTGCAGTTCTTTCTTGATTCATATGAAAGATGAAGCCCACCACAGCAAATGCAGCTAACCCCATCAGGGCCATTCTCCTAGGAAAACCATGCACGTGTTTTTGGTACTGGTTCCATTAATCTAATTCCTCAGTTTCTTCTGGCCTCCATTCTTTATCCCTTCCAATCATTACTTTTTCAAAAAAAAAAAAAGAAGATAAAAGAGTTCAAAAAATGCAGACTGCATTTATTTAAATACAAGGCATCACATGCTTCTAAATTGGTTGACAAATTTGAGTTTTACAGATTTAGCATTTAATTATAAGGAAGAAATTACATGTTGCGACGATTACGAATAAGGCACAAAATTTATTTTACAAAATTAGGAGAAAGAAGGAAGTTAAAGAGGAGAAAGTATCATTCATTTATCTACGATTTTTACCATATTTAGTACGCTAATTACTTGGGTAAGTGTTTACTTCGATTTCATTTGGTTACAAGTACTAAGTATTAGTAAAACAAAATATTGATGTAGCATGATTCTAATTAATAAATTATACTAGCGGGTTTAGATTTTACCCCACATGCAATAATTTCTTAATTCTCTCTCTCTCTCTCTCTCTGATGGCATGTTTCATAAAACAAGTTGATGTTGATTTCTTTGTTTACACATGGACCATTTGCCACGTTTTTTCATGGATCAAGAATTTAATGTTCGTGGCTAAATGTCAAACTCAAAACTCTCATCATATGGGCATGGGCCATGTGTAACCTTGAAAAGAATTGTTACAAATACGTGGAGATACGAAAGCTAGTGAATTGTCTACTTTGTGCATTAAACATTTTTGTGAATTGGTAAGTAGTTGGAGGATCACTCTAGATTAGGTCTCATATTGATATATGGGGACAAAGAACTTCTTTTTCTTTTTCTTTTTTAATACAAAGAGGAGAATAATGAACTTACATTATACTTTGTACTTGAATTAAACTATCAATATTTGAAGGCACAATTTCAGAAATCTCTCTTGAAATTTTTTACAATTTCATTTAGCATCCCTCTAATTTGAAATATTATATAAACGTACAAAATTGCCTAGACAAAGTAGACTTTTGTGGATTTACACATTTCATAAACTTCTTGTTAGAAGGATAAAGGCTTGTTAATGTACACAAATTCCAACGGCATATGTATATTAATTGCTAGCTGTTAGCCCATATAGGAAATTAGTATTTTCATTCATAAACATGGTGCTTATTGCTTGATTCCCTTAAAAAAGGGATTTGTTCTTGGAGCCTTGTCAATCCTTCCTCCAATAGTGAAGAGAAAGAACACATGAAGATAGTTCTTGGAGTCTCGTCAATCCTTCCTCCAATAAAGAAGAGAAAGATCACATGAAGGCCATCATCATCACGTTTCTAAGCCGAAATTCAATACTTATAAAATTGTATTTGAATAAGATTTATTGAGAGAATAATATTTAATCTGGTCACTTCATCATTTTAGTTGAACAACTAGATAAGGCAGACTTCTGTAGCAGGGCTTCATATAATATAAGAATCCGAAATCATGTGTTTTTGCTATTTAAAAAAGAACGGAAAAGACAAGATTAGCGAAAAGTTATTAACGAGACTCATATTGCCCAATAACTCCTTGTGCATTTTAATTCGTATAAAATTCATGTTAAAAGTACTTGGCAATAATAGTATACTGATCATGCAAATGAACTTTTTTGCGTTGGTGATTGGAATCATTAAATTCAAAAAGTGTTTAAATATAAACTAAATTATAAATTTATCTAAAATATGCTTGATAAGCAGATTTATCATACATAATTAATATATATATAATTTTTATAATCCTAAGGACAACAAATGTAGAAATAACTTTTTTTTCGGAATGATCTTAAAAAAAATTGATTCCGCAGAAAACCAGTAGATGATATTTTCATAATCCACAAGTAGTGATGTTTGTTTCTTGGAGTCATTATTTGAGTGTTGATTGTAAGTCGTAATTAAAACAGATCTAGCCATGTTTTAGCTAAGTTTGCTTGTAGGAATCTTGCATACCTGTACAAAAATGCAAATTGAACGTAAAGTCTTTACACATATATAAATATTAAATAACAAAAGAAACTTAAAAGCCTAATATTGTATGTCTAGAATGGTAAAGTATTAGGCTTTATACAAAATTAGTCTAAAAACTAATCACCACATTTATATTCTCCAAATGTCAAAATCCACTTTGCATCCCCTAACTTATACCAAATTTTCACTTTATACCCTAAACTTCAATTTTAGACAAACTACACCTTGAACTATCCAAAACATTTTATTTAAATCCAATCATTGGTGGCGTCAACCAAACTAACGGTTATTAGGCGCTTGCGTGCAAAATTTCATTTAAGTCCAATCGTTACCAACGTCAATTTTGGATAGACTATATCCTAAACTATTCAAAACATTTCATTTAAGTTCAATAGTTGACAGTGTCAATCAAACTAACAGAACTTAAGCATGCATGCAACATTCATTTAATTTCAATTGTCAACAGCATTAATTTTGGACAGGCTATACTTTGAATTGTCTAAAACATTCCATTTAAGTCCAATCGTTGCACGCACGTATCTAAGTTCCATTAGTTTGTTTGACGCTGTTAACAATTGGATTTAAATAAAATGTTTTGAACAGTTTAGGATATAGTATATCCAAAATTCAATATTAGAGTGTAAAGCAGGAACCTATTATAAGTTAGAGGGTGCAAAGTAGATTTTTGGCATTTTTCAAATATTAACTGAAACTTGCCAAGACAAATTTTAATTACTTTACTAATTTTTTACCTTAAAAAAAAGCTTTAGTTTCATAATGCGTTTATTGATTCATAGAACATTTAAAGATATTTTACAAATCCATAAGAAGTCAAATGAATGAGATATGGAAGACAATGTTGTAACCTATAATTTTACACGTTTCATTTTGGTTCATGAAAATTACCAACAGAGTGCATGAAACTAATTATAAATTGTCAAAATTATTAGCCATTTTAGATTCTTCTATTTCTTCTTTTCATTGTTCTAATCATAATAGTAGTCTCTCACAAAAGAAGTTATATCCCAAGTTTATTAACTTCTTTTGTGAGAGAATCTTATAAAGGACTAGAATAGACAAAAAGAAAAAAAATAAAAGATCCTCAAATTTGTGTGAACAAAGGAAATTACCACTAAACCACAGAAAACAACCTCGTTGCTTATGCTGGAAATAGATAAAAAAGATTGAGATTTCTTAGTTGATTATATTGATTAATTTAGCCCAGCATTGGTTGAAATTTTTTCTACTTTAGCTACGGAAATTAGATAAATGTTACATCAAAGTCATTTAAAACTCCTGGAAAATTAGGTTGTTTTATTTGAATCTTATCTTATGAATGAGATGGACCAAAGGACCATTCCAAAAAGGAAAAATTTAACCGAGATGGACCACGCAGTTTGCAGATGCCAACAAGCCTATGAAAATGAATTATAAGCCACAATTTACAATCTGCATTTATCTATTGCAATATAATTTCATGTTTTGCAAGTGAACAAAAATCACATATTTCTAACGTGACTCAAGTGGACCTTACTTCGAACTTCAGATATTTAATATATGACCAGAAACAATGCCATTACATTAGTATTGTCATTGGCTTAGTCAATTAGATTAGGATGAAAATAGTTTAGTGAGTAATTTTTGAATCCCAAAAACTATTTTGGTTCATTGTCGATTATGATCAAGAATTCCATATTTTCTTTTATCTTTAAAGTATTTGATTTTCTTTTTTTTTTTAGGGGGGGGGGGGTTTGTGAGAAGAGATATTTAAACTATTACTAGCATTTTTTTTTCTATTCTTTTTGGATTTATGTATAGTAATCTATTTTTCTTGACATTCATTTGGCTTTCATCTTATTTTTGAGGAAATATTTGTCCATGAATTAGTACCAATGTGGAAAAAGAATTAGTGATAGAAAGAACGAGCATGAAATTTTTTTTTTTTTTTTTTTGTCTACACAGGGGGTGTCCCGGCTTTTGCCGGACTATTCCCCCTGGGGCTTGTGCAGAGTCCTGCCCCAGGATGCACAGCAAGGTCACCCCCAGGAGTCGAACCCCGGACCAGCCCCTAACTAGGAAGGCTGGAGCCATTCGACCACCCGAGGGGGGCTAGCATGAAATACTTTATGATTCTTCATCTAGTATTAGGTTGTGCCAATTAATGTACTATAAATTTGGATAAATAACGTCGAACTACTTCAAAACCTGTCAAAATTATGTAAAGGGTTTTTTAATTTTTAAATGTGCACTGGCCTCTCATACTATATTTCTTTTGATCGAACGTAATTTTCTTCAGAATTCCTTTTTTAACCCATGACAATTCTACCCTGATATTGCAATTATAGTGCCTTCCACCCACCCCCCGCCCCAACCTGTTGTAGGTCTTGTAAATGTAATTTTTGGATGTATAAATAATCAGTAGCTGAAATCGAAATCCAAGGAATGATTTTATTTGGAAATATATGCAAACTGAAAAGAAATATTTGTAATTCCGAAAATTAAAAGGGAAGTTTTACAATTCTTACATATCTTGAAGACAACTGGGCACTTTAAAGAAAAACCTCAAAAGAATATTCCTTTAGAGATGAATAATATTCTCTGTCGAAAGGTTTTTGAGAGTAAAATTCCATGAAGAGCGTGAACCCGAAATCTGTTGTCATTTTTCAGTATTTTGGTCAAGGCCATCATGCCTTGTTTACAAAGGGAACTATCCGTTTATTTGGGTTTATTTTTTAAAAATATGTTTTTAAATTTCAAACACATTTTTTAACCAATTTGTTATCTCACAAACACATTTATCGACAAAAAACTTGAAAACTATTAATGTAGATATTCTGTAAAAAATACTCTAAAAAACAACAATTCAGACAGAGCCATTGTAATTTTTTTTCTTCCAGACACCAAAACAGTAAAATATTTGTTAGGCCGACAACAAAATTTGACGACTTTGAGAAGCTAAGGATCAGTTGATCCCTTCCATCATCCATGAACTAGTTCAATGCCACCAAAGATGAGACACACACACACACACACACACACATGTAAGTAGAAGAGCAAGTTGATCTGATATATGGTGTTAGTGTCTTCTTCTTTTTATTTTTTTAATTTATTCCTTCACTTCTTTGGCACGCGAGCAACACAATTATCTATAAACATGATGATTAACAAAATAGATTACCCTTTTTATATATTAAAAATGCAATGATTAACATTACACACACGTGTCTTGTGTTTATGATTATGTCTAATTGATCTTTGACTTTTCAATTAACAATATATAAAAGTACAAATAGTCCTGGCAAATTGCTCAGCCATCTCATGTAGTTGTGGATTTCTTTATCCCTGTCTTTTGGGCTGTTTCTGATAATCATTGTTGACTTGTCCTTGGATGCAAACAAAACTTGGAAATGCTTCGCAGGAAAAAAATATTTTTAAAATATTTGATCAAGAATATATTCCGACAAAAAGAGGCTAGTATCTTTCTTTCTATTTTCTTTATCTCTTTCTTTTTTTTTTTTTTGGTTGGGGCTTGTTCGGGTTTGAAGGGATTCTAAGGGAAAATTCTTAAAAAGGTCCGGATCAACAACTCTACTTATGAAACTTGTAGTCTAAAATAAAGCCACATAAGTATTCTTACCTCATTCTCTTATGTCAACATGCATCATTATATTTATGTAGTACTTTTTATATTATAAGGTCCATATGTGAGACCGTGGAACCAATCTACTTAGGTTCCAAGGTGTAAGAATTATTTTTGATAGAGATTGTAGTCGACAAGCTCAAATATCTATTGTGGATGAGTTTGTCAATAAGAGTTATAATTCTGAAGTTGTTTCAATTGTTTGACAAAAAAAAAAAAAAAAGGAATTTAAGAAAAATAGTCCATGAGAGCAAGAAGTATAGGCCTCATCTTGGCGGTTGCTCGGCTTCTATATGGACTGACAAATTCAAGTTTTCCAAAACTACTAATTGGGCGTAGGCACAAGATCGAGCCCAGGAAAATGTGGGCTGAACCTGGAAAAGTAAATTAAATTACCTTGGGTTGTTAATGGTATGTTTGGTTATGGAAATAACAACTATTTGTTTTTGTTATCAAAATTTGACGTCTTCTTTGTAGTTTTAACCATAC
The DNA here is from genome assembly GCA_024721245.1 of Mitragyna speciosa. NCBI lineage: Eukaryota > Viridiplantae > Streptophyta > Magnoliopsida > Gentianales > Rubiaceae > Mitragyna > Mitragyna speciosa. The sequence goes on along the minus strand of JAMWEH010001914.1, from coordinate 35,377 downwards.
AAAAATATTAAACTAATAAAAATAACTGCTTTTTATATGGATTTAATCTATGGTTTCATTTTATTCTTTTTAATATAATTAGACTTTAAATGGAATAATACTAAAATTGATAATGATCTTAATAATATATACAAAATCTCCTAAGTTTTTTGCAAACATAAAGTGACATTGAACTCTTTATCTTTAAACAGTATTTTTGTCATTTTTTTAGTATATATAATTCTGAGAAAGGTAGCGTAGGGATTTTGTTTCAATAAAATTAGTCAACGATTAAATATTTTACAAAAACTAGTAAAAAGCGCTAATATGCCTTATTTTTATCTTGGATGTGAAAAATAGGTATTAAATCAAACCTTAAGGGACGGGCCATTGGTGTCATTTGCACAAGAAAACCTAGTGCCCATTTCCTGCTGTGTTTCCACACTTTCTATTTTGATAAAAGTGGTTCCGAAACCTTTTGGCAATACGTTGGAAAATAATTTATATTGTATTAAGGAGCCAAGAGGAACCTTTTCTTTACACAATTTTTTTTGGCTATAAAGTGGTGTCAAACTTAATCTGATATGCATAAAATCTTCCTGTTATCATATACACATTTTGTTTTAAACTGATTGCTGGAACTTAACTCTTTCCCGCCTAGCACGAATCTTTGTACTCGTTCCATGAATAAGATTATTCATTACTGAAATAGTATGCCAACAGTGGACATCAGATTGATACCAAAATGGGTTAATAACAGTTTGCCCCCCTGAACTTATGGGGTAGTCACACTTTGCCCCCTTAAACTTTGAATATATACATTTCACCCCCCAAAGTGTCCTATTTGACTTTGATCCACTAATTTACAATTTTTTCTTCCAAAACTACCCTTGCCCACTCCTAAACTAACCTTAACTTTATGAATTTTTAGTGGTCAACTTTTGACTATTCTATTAATTTTTTCAACCCTGCTATATATTTCCTGCATCTTGTAGAATAGAAAAGATAAATCGATATCTCTATCCAAATCAACAAGAAATATATGAATCGTTCCAAAATATAAAAAATAAATCATGCAAAAATGATAAAACGATATTTCTATCTAAATCAACAAATTTAGACTGCACTTTTTGTTGTTTAATGCTTTTATTTTAGACTGCAATTTAATAGATTGTTACAGTTTTGTGTATATTGTAGCAGGGAAAACATGTTGCTTTTGGAATATTTTATTGCCATGTAAAACCTTTTACTTTGTGTTTTTGTTGGGAAGAACATATTCTTTTCGAAAATAGTAATGGTAAAAATATCATGGCAAATACATATTTATTTTTGACATTTTGGAGCAATTTATATATTTGTTCTTATTGATTTGGAAAGATATATCATTTTATTTTATTTTGCTAGATTTACTTTTTACATTTTAGAACGATTCATATATTTGTTCTTGTTAATTTGGATAGAGATATCGATTTATCTTTTCTATAAGATGTGGAGAATATATAGCAGGGTTGAAATAAATTAATAATAAAATAGTCAAAAGTTGATCACTAAAAATTCATAAAGCTAAAGTAATTTAGGAGTGGGCAAGGGTAGTTTTGGAAGAAAAATTTGTACATGAGTGGGTCAAAGTCAAATAGGATACTTTGGGGGGTGAAATGTATATATTCAAAGTTCAGGGGGGCAAAGTGTGACTACCCCATTAGTTCAGGGGGGCAAACTGTTATTAACCCATACCAAAATTTTAAGGGGGGTTTTTGGTTTAAAGGAAACAGGAAACAGAATGGTATCATTAATGATGACATCCATCGTTGATATTTGAAAACAAGTATCGCTTCTCTCAATCGGAATGAAAATGATTAACTAGGGTCTCTATAATTCCTTTCAAAATACTATTCTATCAAACTTATCAACTATTTTGGGGGAAATGATGCTCATACCATTATTAAACTAAACATATTGAGAGGAATCATCAAAATCCAAACTCGTAATAGGGTTAATGACATTTATAATGATAGTGATTGAGCAATTTGAACCAAACAACTTCTAACATGTATTTTGTGTAGACAAATCTAAGTACTCCAAAGTATAATTATAGACAATTAATTATTTATTCACGTCGACCTAACAAGTATGTATCATTTTGAAGTCAACAAAACCCAAAGGAAACAAAGAACCTACGAGTCCACCCCTGAAAGATGAGATTTATTGTGTCAATAGGTAAGTTATTAGTGTCTTATATTGATATGAGAGAGAAATAGAGAGTACTTAATATATAGGTAAGGGTCTAATATTTAATTATTTAAAATTTTGGTTAAATGTATATTGTAACTTATATATTGGACCTCTTTAATAAACTTTTTTTTCCGGAGGGATACCTCTTTATTAGACTTTGTCCGATTTTTTATCTCCAAAGAAAAAGAATTCTTCATGTGCTATGTACCAAAAATAGACTTTGTCCGATTTTTTATCTCCAAAGAAAAAGAATTCTTCATGAGCTATGTACCAAAAATAGACTTTGTCCGATTTTTTATCTCCAAAGAAAAAGAATTCTTCATGTGCTATGTACCAAAAATAGACTTTGTCCCATTTTTTATCTCCAAAGAAAAAGAATTCTTCATGTGCTATGTACCAAAAATATATGTGTGCCTTTTATCTTTTGAGAAGCATTAATTCGATCAGGGCGAGAATCACCGGTCCAACGTAGAACTTCAACAGGAATTTTCAGTCTTATGCAATTTCTTGCGCTGCAGTTCGTGATTTTGGGTCTTAGGACCAAAATTTTCAAACCTGAATAAAGAATATAATGGGTGCCTTAGTTTTGGTTTCTTGGGCCTTACGAACTTGAAAAGATGTAAGGCCTGTTTCCTGCCCCATTTGTCTTAAAGAATCAACCACACTCACACACTCGGGGAAAGGGGACAGGAGTAAAGGGAATTAACCCACCCCAATAACGGAAGGCTGATTAAAGACCCAACTGGACCAAGGCCCTAAGAGATGGATTTCTCCAAATCTAAGTAGGACTCACAAACCACACTCATTCTGGCAATTGCCGATTGGAGAAAGACTGTTTCTTGCTCCATTTGCTACACATGATTTCCTGAGTATAATTTCCTAAGCTTATTCCTCAAAAATAATAATTAAGAAAAGAAACTCTTCACCACCTTAATTCATTACAATCTTACAGCTAAAAAGTAAAAAACTACATAAACTAACTCCGTAATGGAGCAATTTTTGTATCTAAGCATGAATAATAGGCTCGCATGTCCAATATATTAAGCCAAACTCAAAATCAATTGCACATTACCTGAGCACGTCTATGATTATGATTAAAATTCTTTTACTGATACTACCAAGATCCTAATGTTGCTTGTTTATGAGCATGGCCATAATCATGATTATAATTTTCTACTATTATGCTACTTGCATGTTTATATGCATGATACATGTCAATAGATGTTTCCAAGTATTGATGCATGGAAAAAATTTAGGGTTATTTTCCATTGATTATGTCCACACAATTATGATTATTGAAACAGTTATTGTTTTAGTTACCTTCGATAGTTCCTCGCTTTTATGTTTAAATTACTTTTGAATAATTAGAAGTGGCAATAGATGCATTCCGCTCTCTATTTTCAAGTTTAGTTGTGTTTAATATAAAACTATAATGTATCAATGTAAAACAGTGCGAAATTACATCGTATGGTTCAGTGATACGACGTAATTTTATATTGATCACAATTGTACTCTAAAAAAATTGAATAAAGATTTTAACCGAAATAAATGGTTTTCTGTAGGTTCACAGAGCCTTTTGTTTCTTGCATCACGGTTTCGAGGATACAATAAAATGTGGCGCACCTAGCGAAACGTAAATCAGGGGCCGACATTTAAAGTGTCATCCTTCGAAGTTACATGATATGGGATAGGGTCCGAACCGTCGCTATACAACCAGGTCATATTTTGTCCAAATTTTATATTTCAAAAATCATGTGGTGCAAATCGTCTAGTGTACATTGATTTATACACCATGTATTGGCTCATTGAATAGTTCCAAATTTGATACCTCAATTATTGTTTTATACAAGGGATACCTCCCAAAAGTATCTCATAATTATAGGGCTATCCTCCAATTTGAATAATTATACTTACATACCCAATTTTATTTTATCAGTAACAAAATAGACCCATTTTGCTTACATAACCAAGAAAATGCAAATGTATACCCTAAAATACCTGATAGTGTGCTAATTATGCATATCATTTGTTGATATTTTATCTTAGTTATAGCCAAATATTATCCTAAATTCTGGATTTTATTATTTTTTGGTTTTTGTGTTGCTTATAGGATTCAAATGGGGAAAGTGATATTTTAAGGAAATTTTTCAGAAGATTTACTGCTGTAAAGCATGCTCACGCCCTATTCAGATTAGAAGTGCAAATTTTGTGAGATTTGGAGTATTGTTGATTGGAGTTTGATTGGCAATTGAAAACTAAATTAGTTTCTTAATTAGTTTTTTTAGAAAACTCCTTCAGCAGGAAATCTCTTTCTATGCCTATTTGGTATCAATTGGAATTGGAATAAAATGAGGAAAGGAATCTTTCCTGTCTATCAAAAGTGACGTGAGGATTGGAAAGACTGAAAAGGAAGGGCCGTGACTTCCTTGGACTGTAGGGGAACAACTAAAAAAAGTCATTATTTAATATTTTAATCTTTAGTTTAGTTTGGGAGTCATTAGATAGTCTTTAGTTTTAGTTTTGAGAGTTTTTAGTTTTTCTTTTCTTTTCTTTCAAGACTTGTAAGAAGAATTTTCATGGATACTTTTGGCTGCTGTTTTCTTCATGGATCATTGCTAAACTTCTTTCTGATTGCGAAAAAATCAAAGCACAGTTTTCGTATCAATTGTGAGATCTTTTAGATATTTATTTAAATTGCAATTCATGTGTTCATTGGTATTTAGTTATTTTCTGTTTATCAATTGATTATGATCATTTTGATTTAATTGAATAAATATGGCTAGTTATTCAATTGTCTGAAATGATTTATTGCTAATTGAAACATCTGGTTCGTATGTATTTGGATGTTTTGATATTAGTGGCGAATGACACAATTTCATTACCTCACAAGTAGTCTAATCTGTGTCATGGAAATAACTAATCTAGTTTAAATGAACCCGCATGTGTGTTTGTTAACTAGAATTGGGTCTTTCTAGTTTTAAGGCTGCAATTAGATTAAATCTATGAGCGTCTCTAGGGTTATCTATTTAGCAAGCGAATTAATCTAAGAGCGTCTCTTAACTACCAGGATAATTAAGGAAAGATTGGTGGTACAGCGGTTGCTGGACTACTATAACTGATTTATTCATAAATACATGAGTTATCCTATGTGTCGATGATCAATTGGGTGAACCGTGGCTGAGATTGTTTCCGTAACTAGAGCTTGTTATTCATTTATTTTAATACTTTAATTCTATTTTAATTATTGCATATTTGTCTTTATATTTAATTACGAATTGATAGAAACTCTCCCCCCAATTTTTACTGCATTTTTCTTGAAAGCAATAATTCTACCAGTTTTCCCTTAGAAGACGACCCTACTCGCTACTATACACATTCACTTTGGAGAGTAGGTAATTGATAAAATTAATTTTTGGTTGGCTGACACCCACCAATACCCATCTATGAATTTTGAAAAGCAAATTAAAAATCCTTAAACATAATCCCCTTTAAAATTTTCAAAAACGAATAAAAACCTTTACAAATAAAATCTTCCATCCCCACCATTTACACCCTCATTGCCGACAAGCTCTTGCAGGTGCCACCACTACTACTGTGATAGATAGACCACTACCAACATTATTTTTTATATAAAAAATTAAAAAAAGGTCAAAAAACTAGATTCCAAACAAACGCAATGCCTCTTCTCCTCTTTCTCTTAACCTCTTCCAGTTTTTCTAGTTCTTTTCCCCCAAGCGCTTCCCTATAACTTTTTAAACAATTAAACATCCTAGCCTTTAAAAAATAATCAAGGAGGAAAAAACGAGAGGATATGAGTAAGTAGACAAAGAAAGGTTGATTGAGTACTAAAGATTTTTTTTTGGAGGAAGGAGAATCAGAGAAAGCAAAGCGGAGTCGTTGGTGGAGAGTAATTTTTTTCCTTTTTCTTTCTTTGTTTTTTTCATGTGAGAGTAAAATGATTTGTCAATATTATTTACCAAGAAAGATATGTGTAATTTTAAAAACCTCAGGAGAGCAAAGTATAATGTGTCAAAATTTCAAGAGGGGTTTCTAAAATTATCCCTCTATACAAACATGTGCAATGCTTTACAACCATTCCGAGTTAATGTTTTTTATTAAGTGTTCGAACCCTTCTCCCTTTCTTTTGCTTATTTCTTAGATGCAAGATTGCAAGTATTACATGCTGGATAATTTATTCAAAGCTGAGGAAGGACAATTGGACTCCTCCTCGATTGTGCTGGGCTCTACAATTGCTTGCTTGAAATGTCACCCCTAGTCTATACATTAGCATTGTGGTTTGAAACTAATATGCTGTCCTATAGTCATAAGACAGAATATATTAAAATAGAAACGTAATATATTAATGTTGATTTAGGTGACGTGATAGAGTGTATCAAGAAATTAATAAGTTATTGAAAAAATATCACTTTTTTTGGGAGGAAACTTTCAAATTGTTCATTCAACTCTGTTTTTTTTTTTTTTTTTTGGCACATCGTTTTTCTAAAAATTAATCTACCTTTTGGACTAACTAGCCATGTACTTTTGAAGACTTCAATAACGGACAATATATTGAACCAAAAAATTCATATTATCAAATATTAATGCAGCTCTTAGTCACTGTCTTCTTAAATTTTATTTATACATCTCAGTCTAAATCTACATCACATGTAAAAGGAAAATCTTAAAATGGCTTAGTAGGTATGACCAAAATCCAAATGTAAATATGTTAAAACAAACAATGCTTGCATATAAACGACTTACCCTAACCCAGATTAGGATTAGTCTCACTAGAAAACATTAAATGGTAGACTAGACTTGGTAGCTGTCCTAAGGTCAGTCAGCTATGCACATTAAAGCAATCAAATCCTTTCAACTTCGAGGAAATGGCCCTACAAAAGTAAAGTCGAGTCTTTATGGTCTGAGGATTCCGAACTTCCCAACCACTTCAACAGCTTAACACATTACAATCCTACAGCTAAAAGGTAACAGACTACATAAACTAAGCTATGTAGTGGAGCAATTTTTGTATCTAAGCATGAATACTAAGTTGGCATGTCAAATATATTAAACCAAACTCAATATCGATTGCACATTGTCCCTGAGCACGTCTATGATTATGATTGCCATTCCTTTTAAGGACTATGACCAAGATCCTAACGTTGCTTGTCAATGAGCATGTCCATAATCATGATTATGGTTTTTCTACTATTGTGCTACTTACGTGTTTATATGCATGATTCGTGTCAATAGATGTTTCCAAGTATTGATGCATGTGCAAATTTAGCATTGTTTTTTATTGATTATGTGCATCTTAGCTGCCTGTTATTGTTGATCATGTGAATTCGTTGGAGTTATTTTTTTTTAATTTACCTTTGATAGTTCCGCACTTTGATGTTTAAAATTACTTCCGTTCGATAATTAGGTGTTGCAATAAGTGCACTCCACATTCTCTTTAATTTTTTTGAAATAAAATTATATTTAATATGTGAAATTATGTGATATCAATGTGAAATTATACCATGTGAGTTCATATTGCCTTGTGCTCTTGAATCAATGTTTCGAGGTTCCAATAGAATGTGGTGCACCTGGTAAAACGTAAATTAGGGGTGTGACACCAAATGTGTGATCCTTCGAAGTTACAGGATATAAGATAGGGGCCGAACCGTCGTTATGCAACCAGGTCAAATTTGGCCCAAATTTTATATTTAAAAAATTGTGTGGTGTAATTCTAAAAAAAAAATTTTTTTTTGTGTGGTGTACACCTGGTGTTTATACACTATTTTGGCTTATAAAATATTATCCAAAATTTGTGAATTAGGTATAGGTTTACAACCAGTGCCCTATTTTATACAAACAAGTGCAATGCTTTATCAATTCACCTATACACCTTGTGGTATAAAAGAATATCACATAAACATAGTGATGTATGCAGACGTAAGAAAGTAATGTAAAGACGCTTAATACCACAAGGTTCATAAATGAAAATGCAAACCTAGTCTATTTAAGAATTTTTTGTTTCTAACAGGTGTTCCTTTTTTTTCTGTTCTTATGATCATGTCCTAGATGCAAGTATTACATACCTGACAACCTTCAGAAGGTTGAGGAAAGACAAATGCCCTCATCTATAGTGTGGGAGGATTGCAGTTTGAAACAAACTTCGGCTATCCTACAATCAAACGACAGAACATATAAAAGTACTGTAGTGTTTATTTAGGTGACGTTGCAAAAATAATAATAAATTTTATTAAAAATTAATAAATTATCAAAATAATTTATCACTCTTTTTGAGAAAACTTCCAAATTCTTCATCTAACTCTGTGTTTCACATCATTGTTCAAGAAATTAATCTACCATTTGGACTAACTAGCCACGTACTATTGAAAACTTCAAAAAGAGACGGTATATTGAACCCAAAAATTCATAGTATCAATATTGATACATCTCTTGCTCACCGTCGCCACCTTAAATTCTGTTTACATATGCCGGTATAAATCTACGTCACATGTGAAAACGAAATTCCTTAGAATGGCATTAGTAGATATGACTAATCATCTTAACGTACATAGGTTGTTAAAATATGCAACGGTGACATATAAAAGACTTACCCAATTAGTTCTTATAGTACGAGTCTAACGGAACTCACTAGAAAAACATTAAATGGCTGACATAGACTTCAGGTGGCTTTTCTAGGAACATGCATCTTCAAATAGTCAAATCTTTCAACTTTTAGGAAACAGGACAAGGTAACATATTCCTAATTTGAATTGGCCTACAAAAATAAAGTCTAGTCTTTGGGTCTGAGATTCCGAATTTCCAACCTCCTAGCAAATGGATTGCGCATATTCTAAGAAAGTGCTATAAGTTTCATACTACTACTAGTTTAATAATTTTGAATTCGTCAATACATGAATAAATTTCGTAGAAATTGATCTGTGACAAAAGTTTCTTGAGTTTCGTGTCAATCAGAAACAGTAGAAAGTAAGAAAATGCATAGTGTCTGAAAGTAATAGTTTGAAGTCGGATTTGATTATGGTACAAGCTGAATCAGTTTTGTGATATATAAAGATTCAATAGTTGAATGAGAACTAAAAAAGTAAATCGACATGAATTGTTAATTTAATTCTACAAATAAATAAATTACATAAGTTGCCAAAATTCTGTTTGTTATTTGTAAACTTATTTTGTGTAATATAAAAGCGTCCATTAAAAGTCATATTAAAACTATTGAAAAAAAAAACTAGTAATTTTGACACGCTCAATATTAGAGCTGCGAAGTCATATTGGTCCTTTATTTATTTAAACCTGTGACTTTGACATGCATGGAGTGTATTTGAGACGTGTTAATGAAAGCAGGTGGTTAAAGCAAAAATAATTGATGATTAGTTAATAAGAGTATTTTAGGAAAAAAAAATATTAATTTGACTTTTATATATTTTTTGAATCGTATATGTCAATGTCTAAATAATTTTCAAAGAAATCGAAGTCTATCATCTATGACGAAAGTGCCTCGAAATTCCTTATGTCATACAGAACAACTCATTGCAAGTATATAAATCAATGATTAGGGTGGTTAGACTCCACCATACAAGTTTCTTTAAAAAATATTTTCTAGTCATCTTCTTCTGCTTGTTTTTAAGCAGCTTTCATCAAATCAACTCCAAATCATGGACTGCAGAAAATTTGAGATAACACTCTTGTCAGCAAACGACTTAGAAGATGTTCGAAAAATTTTCAAGATGAAAGTTTACTTAAGGGTTTCAATAGGAAGCAGCACAAAAACAGAGAAGAGAACTCCAGCGGACAAACATGGTGAAATCAACCCTGCGTGGAATTACACTTTGAAGTATACCATAAACGACACTATGCTACAACACTACAACTCTGTGCTCGTGATTAAATTGTACTGCAAACGTAAACTTGGGGACAGGTATATTGGAGAAGTTCATACATCCATGAAAGAATTGTTTGATTATGCATGTCCACTGGGAGGCAATGCTCTTGTAAGTTATCCAGTGCAAAAGGGCTCTGTGAATTGGCAGGGAGTCTTGAGATTTTCTTACAGGTTTGGAGAAAAAGTGAGCATCGACAAACTACTCTTGGCAGAAAGTATTGCCGACTGGAGTTCATGTAAAAGCTGAATATGCAATAGATTTGCCCAGGTTAGTACATTAGAGTCATCAAATAGCAAGAGGGCTCGAAGCTGGTAGATTAAGCTTCAATCCGATTTGTCCCGTTGTGTATTTTCTCTTTGTACATTAGAAATATCATGTAGCAAAAGTAAGGGGTTGAAGCTGGTCAAATTAAGCTTCAGTCCGATTCGTCTGGTTGTGTATTTTCTCATCAACTTGATGTAAACCTTACAAAGTTGTGGTAGTTATTTCTCAATAACTTGTTCAGAAAATTATAGTTTCCGTATCAAATGTTTAGAGTATCGGTAGCCTTAGTCTCTAAAGTTTGGATGAAAGCAAATCTAGTACCAAATGTTACAATTTCGCACCTTTAATCCTATTGACCAGTTTTTTCAAGATCTTACCGGATGTCAATCACGTGATACTCACGTGTCGGTGACCAAATTTAAAAAAAAAAGAAAAAATTTTAATTGTCATAGTTTGTAATTAAAGGCACACACAAATACACTATCTAGACGAATTTTTCAGTTTTATCTACTTATTTATTGTATGTGAACTCAAATTAGAACATTTAATTATAAATTATGGTAATTAAAAATTTTTCACATTTTAAAATTTCTTTTGAAAGTTTGGTCACCGATATGTTAGTATCGCATGACCAAATTTGGGTAAAATTTTAGCAAAATCGGTCAATAGGATTAAATGTGATAAAAAATTCAAACATTTGGTACTAAATTTGTTATTGGCCAAACTTTAAAATTTGAAATTATCAACGCTCCAAACATTTGGTACCAAAACTACAAATTTCTATAACTTGTTTTTAGTTGTCTTATCATCTTATCTTGATAATTTAGTTGCTGGATGAGAAAGGTTCCGTTAAAAAGAAAAAAAAAATGGTTCCAATCATATTTTGGATGATCTGAAGTGTATGCATGGTATGCCCCCATTGAACTCTCAATAACTTGATAGCAAAGGAATTTTCTATATATACACTGATAAAAGTGAGATCAAATTTTTGATTTACATATAATAACAACGCATAAAAATCTAACTTGTAATTACTTGTAACTAATAAATGATTACTCGTATAATAGTTATTTTTTTGGTATTGACAGTGTATATCACCTTAATTATATAACTAATTAACAATTTCCAAAAGTATCTCGAGTTTATAGAATTCAATTCTTTATAAGTCAACACAAACGGGGTCAATGGTAAAATTAATCAAGGATTTGAACATTTGTACTCATAGTTGACCGATATAGACTCCGCTTATGGGATCATAGTTCAGAATAGAAATCTAACTGTCAATTCCTCAATTATTAGGAGAGTTAAAAGTGGAAAATAATTATAAATTTAACAAAAAAACTAAAATTTGACAAGTCAAATTAACAATACATGTCATTTTCTTTGACATGTGTCACATTTTTATGTTTTAAAATTTTAATTTACTTGAGTCATCATGAAATTTATTTTTAGAGACCTTGATTGATTCAACTAAAAGTTACGTTAAAATTGGACTACTAATAACTTGGCTTCCTAGTTCTTGCCTCCACTCAAGAAAAGTAGCATGGTCGTCGCCGAATTGATAATATGCTACATAAATTGCACACATACAACGCGGAAAAATGATATCGTCATAGAATAAGTTTTTCTCTAATGACCAATCTCTATCATTTAGCAACCTCTAACTGTCTCGTTAATTAATTGATATGTACATGAAAGGAAAGAAAATAAATAATTTGATGAGTCATATTTGATGGGGACAAAGTTTCCGACAATAACTTAATTCTGTCTGGTGGTATTTAGTTAGAAAAAGTATTTGTATGGAAAATCGAGAAATCACAAACATTTGGGATGGAAATATTCAAAATAGGTGTATCCTATATTCTTATTCTTAAATAATGTACACGATTGATCACGATACATAAAATGAGATAGAAGAATTACTTAGGGGCTGCTTGGTTAATGGGTATCGGAATCGGGAATCGGAATGAATCATTTATAGGCTACTTGGTTGGAGGGAATGGGAATGGGGGAATCGGAATCATTTCTGAAAATTTGAGAATCCTCCATTCCCGAATAAATTAGAGGGTATCGGAATCATTTCTAAAAATTTTGCAACTTTGACTTCTTTTTAATTCCTCAATTATTTTGTTATGATAAACTATTAGTAGATATCATCATTTATTTGTTAATCAACAAAATTAGATAATTTAGGATCATAAAGTCTTCACAAGTGAATTATTCTGATTCCGATTCCAACATGTAACCAAGCAAGGATGTTGGAATGAAAAACTTCATGCCAATTCCAAAGTGAATGATTCCGATTCCGATTTCTCACTGCGAACCAAGCACCCCTTAATTCGCATGACAAATAAATTAAACCAAGATAAATGTCAAACCACATTACTTGAATGATCATATATAAATGCCCTTGTTGAATTTCATGGTATAATTCTCAACTCAAAAGTCATCGTCAGTTAAAAAGAAGAGAGAGAGAGAGAGAGAGAGAGAGAGAGAGAGAGAGAGAGAGAGAGAGAGAGAGAGAGAGAGAGAGAGAGAGAGAGAGAGCTAGTAAAAAGAAAAAATTGCAACCAACAATAAATTAGTTGCTCAATTTTATTATCTTCCTCTTAATAATGCCTTCTCAGCCGTGTCAACTTCTTCCAAGATTCTTTGCTTCCTCTTAGCCGGGATCGGTTGGACCAAAGCTAACATAATGGCCAGAGACTGCATTAAGGGCTGAATAAATATCCCGAAATGAAGGCCGGCCTAATAAAGCCTTTTCTCTTCTATACTTAGCCACCCAAGAATTGGATGTTTCTCTTAAGTCAGCCACGGCTGCATCTATATTGGGATCATTTTTATCCAAATTAATGGTGGTTCTAACCTTGTTGATTACCTCAGTCGTCTCCTTTACGTATTCTTCATTCTCAGCAGCCCATGCAGGAGCCAAAGGAAGTAGCAATGCAGGAGAAAAAATCCCGGCTACCAGTGACAAAATGCCGCGGCGGCCCGTTGTTGCAACACTGTTGGTGGTGGTGGTGGTGGTGGTGGGATTGGTGAGTTTGGATTTAATAGTAGGTGTTATTAGTGGTTTTGGGGTGGATGTGGTGGGGGTGATTAAGGTTGGGGAGGCCATTGCTAGCAGGTGGTGTGGAGTGAGGACTCGGAGAGAAAGTACGTTAGTTTTTGGGAGGAAATTGAAATAAGGTTTGATTTTATGCCACGTTGTCTTATCATCTTATCTTGATAATATAGTTCCAATCATATTTTGGATGATCTGAAGTGTATACATGATATGCCCCAATGAACTCTTAATAACTTGATAGCAAAGGATTAATTTTCTATATATACATTGATGAAAGTGAGGATAAGTTTTTGATTTATATATAATAAAAACGCATAAAAATCTAACTCGTAATTACTTGTAACTCATAATTTATTACTCGTATAATATTTGTTTTTTTGGTATTGAAAGTGTATATCACATTAATTATATAACTAAACAATTTCCAAAATTATCTTGAGTTTATGGAATTCAATTCTTTATAAGTCAACACAAACAGGGTCAGAGGTGAAATTAATCAAGAATTTGAACATTTGTACTCATAGTTGACCAGCATGGACTCCGGTTATGGGACCATAGTTCAGAATAGAGATCTAACGGTCAACTCCTCAATTATTAGAAGAGTTCATAGTGGAAAAGTATTATAAATTTAACAAAAAACTAGAACTTTGATAAGTCAAATTAACAATACATGTCATCTTCTTTGATATCTGTCACATTTTTATGCTTTCAAAAAGGGATTAATTTACTAAGTCATCATGAAATTTATTTCTGAGGCCTTAATTCAACTAAAAGTTACGTTAAAATTGGACTACCAATAACTTGAGTTCCTAGTTTTTGCCTCCACTCAAGAAAGTACGGACCTTGATTCAAGTGAAAGTTCCGTAAAAAATGGTCTACCAATAACTTGGCTTCCTAATTTTTGCCTCCACTCAACAAAAGTAGCGTGGTGGTCATGGTATGCTACATAAATTCCACACATACAACATGGAAAAGTGATATTGTCTTAGAATATGGTTTTCTATAATGACCAATCTCTGTCATTTAGTTACTACTAACTGTCTCATTAATTAATTGATATGCACATGAAGAGAAAGAAAAAAAAATAATTTGATGAGTCATATTTGAAAAAGCATTTGTACGGCAAATCGAGAAATCAAAAACATTTGGGTTGGAAATATAACTTTTCTATATTAAAAAAGTTTAATAGCATGCTGTATCGTACTCAATTGTGCTAGTAAATATTCAAAATAGGTGTAAATTATTCGTCAAGGTAACCAAAGGACGATAAGATGGCTTTGCCTTCAACAATTTCAACCCACATATCACATAGTTGCCTTTTTTGTTTACCAAGAAAAATTTTAGGATTAAAATGCAGCATTGCCTCCACGACTTCGTTTTGCTTAATTTTGTAGAAAAAAAAAAATGTAATTTCAACCAACTTAAAGAATTCCCTGTTATAGTGATGGGTTTCACCCTTTGAATTATTTTTCAGTATAAATCACTTCCAAGCCTACTTCATTATGCAAGTCTTTTCATTAATTTGTAAATCTGCATACACGCTTGCCCAAAAAACAAAATCCATGACCGAAGCAAATACCATATTCATGCCTTCTAGCTTGGTTAAATGAATGACTTTGAACAAGAAATTGTCATGTCCTAAAGTATGACTTTTTATGTCATCTTATTGGATTGTGAATCAACAAAGACTAAGAAATAATTTGGAGGTCTCCAGCTTTAATCGCAGGGATTGGTACACATGATTGTGGGCACCATACGAAGACTGAAAGAAAATGAACTTTGAACCTATCAATGACATTCCTTCAACTCTGGGGAATTTATGGGTCCAATTTTCACATTCAAGTCCATGGACTTGTGTTAATGACTTATTGTCATAATGTACCAGCAGCGTAATCGAGTCCAGCCGAGCTCGAATATCACATACTTGAGCGCAACTCGATAATCACAATATTCAAACTCAAGCTCAAGCTCGAGCTCAAGTGATGTACGTATATATATGTATTAGAGGTGGCAACTAAGTCCTAAGATCCAATGGGTACCTACACCCAAATTTAATTTGGGCAGAATGGGTATAAAAAATATGGGATTGGCCTAAATAGTAGTACACCCAACAATACCCATTTAAATATGGGCATAAATTGGATTTACTTGGGACTCCCTTGGATATGATAAATAACTATTTAAACATTATTTAAATGACTTATAATAAAAAAATTTAAATATTTGATAGCCAAATATCATTTAAATGACTCAAAATTACAAGCATATCTAATAATTAATTTATTTTGCTGTCAAAAAAATTACAATTAAGTGTTTTGGGTGGTGCCAAAATGGGTCTAAACCCATTTTAATCTCGCCTATATTGATCCCATGATCAATATGGGACTATTTGAGTACAACCCATATTTTATAGGCCTAATTAAATCCCTCCCATTCCGCTCATTTGTCATCTCTAGTATGTATGTACGTACACATGTGTATGTGTGTGTGTGTGTGTGTGTGTGTAGGCTTGAATAGCTTGTGAGCTACTCAAATCAAATACCTAAAGCTCGAGCTTGACTCGGTTATTGAGTAGAACTGCTCAATAATTAGGTGTTGCAATAAGTGCACTTTTTTGGATCCACTTTAATTTTTTTGACATAAAATTGTGTCTAATATGAAATTACGTTATATGAATGTGAAACTATACCATGTCAGTTCATGGTGCTTTGTGTTCTTGGGATCACAATTTCGATGTTACAAAAGAATATGGTGCACCTAGCAAAGCGCAAATTAAGGGTGTGACACTAAAAGTGTGATCCTTCGAAGTTACGTGATATAAGATAGGGGCTGAACCGTAGTTAAGCAGCCAGGTCATATTTGGCCCAAATTTTATATTTCAAAAACCGTTTGGTGTACACCTGGTGTATATACAATGTTTTGGCTCATAAAATAGTATCCAAAATTTATGAATCAAGTATAGGTTTACAACCGGTTCCTTATTTTATACAAACAAGTGCAATGTTTTATCAATTCACTTGTGCGCTTTGTGGTATAAAAGAATGTCACATAAACATGGTGATCTATGTTGACGTAAGAAAATAATGTAAAAATGCTTAATACCACAAGGTCCATAAATGAAAATGCAAAGCTAGTCTATTTAAGAATTTTCTGTTTTTAACAGGTGTTCCTTTTTTCCCGTTCTTATGATCATGTCCTAGACGCAAGTATTACATACCGGATAACTCTCAGAAGGTTGAGGAAAGACAAATGCCCTCATCTATTGTGCGGGGCTCAGGGGATCTGCAATTCTTTAGGATTGCGGTTTGAAACAAACTTCTGCTATTCTACAATCAAACGACAGAACATATAAAAGTACAATAGTTTTTATTTAGGTGACGCGGCAAAAATAATAATAAATTTTATTAAAAATTAGTAAATTATCAAAAGAATTTATCACTCTTTTTGAGAAAACTTCCAAATTCTTCATCTAACTCTGTGTTTCACATCATTGTTCAAGAAATTGATCTACCATTTGGACTAACTAGCCACGTACTATTGAAAACTTCAAAAAGAGACGGTATATCGAACCCAAAAATTCATAGTATCAATATTGATACATCTCTTACTCACCGTCGCCACCTTAAATTCTGTTTACACATGCCGGTATAAATCTACGTCACCTGTGAAACGAAATTCCTAGAATGGCTTAGTAGATATGACTATCATCTTAACGTACATAGGCTGTTAAAATATGCAACGGTGACATATATAAAGGAAACGGCTCAAATACAGAATGGAGCGGTTTTCTGCAAATGAAGAAAGTCCAGTGGGAGCAAATGAAATAATGACAAGTGGCTGGCACATTTTTCATGGTGGTTTTGGAGGGAATAAAGAAAATGGAATTACCTGCAAAAAATTGTAGAAATAACCGGTTGGGAATTGTGAGGCAGTGGGACCCACCACAATGTC
Organism: Mitragyna speciosa; assembly: GCA_024721245.1. Lineage (NCBI taxonomy): Eukaryota > Viridiplantae > Streptophyta > Magnoliopsida > Gentianales > Rubiaceae > Mitragyna > Mitragyna speciosa. The sequence continues at coordinate 17,992 of JAMWEH010001914.1, read as the reverse complement.
TTATTTCTATGATTATTTTAATTGAAGAGAATAATTTTAGTAAATAACTAGTTAAATACAATGGAAAATAAATGTTTAGTTGATTGTGGAAATTTACATCATTTCAAATTATTAGAAGTTCAATAAGCAATGTCTTAATTAATTTGTTTAGTAGTTATTAATCAAATACATGGCAATATGGAAAATATAAACATTTATTTTATACATTGCTATGTTGTTGTAATAATTTTTCACTTATACTCATGAGATTGAAAATTTAGTTTTGTTTCACGTATTCAAATGAAAGTTAGCATTATGTTAGTAGTTAAGAATATGATATGGCTTAATTATAAAATATTTTTTCATTGGAGTAGAGGGATTGATAACTAACTGATACAACTTAATTACACAATTATTAGCAAGATTTACTAATTTAATTCAAATTAAAATTACCATTATATTAAGAATATAATATGTCCTAATTAGATAAAATGTGTTGTTTACCAAGTGATACAACTTGATTGCACAATCATTAACACCAATCTTAAGATGTTATGAAGAGCAAGGAATATATTAGCAAGACTTACTAATTTAATTCAAATTAAAATTACCATTGTATTTGTAGTTAAGAATATAGTATGTCGTTTTTAAAACAAAAATTGATTATAATATACTATTTGATTGCACAATCATTAACACCAATACTAAAATGATTAAATTTAATAAAATAGTACAATATTATCAGTGAATTCCATTAGATTTAGGAATAATTAGGATTGTAGAAGGGATTAATCTTAGCCTTGTAACTTTTGATATAGTGAATTACACTGACAAATAACTATGATTGTGCTATTTTATTAAATTAATAATTAAGATTGTAGAAGGGATTAATATTAGTCTTGTGACTTTTGATATAGTGAATTACACTTAAATTAATATTGTGAAGTTTGGTATAGTCAATTAGATTTTGTCTTGTGACTTTTTGATATAGTGAATTACACTTACAAATAACTAGGATTGTATTAGGAATCATGTGACTTTTGATATAATGAATTACACTTAGAAATAACTAAAATTATATTAGGAAGAATTAAATATATTGAAGTTTTGTATAGTGAATTAGATTTTGTCTTATTAGCCAATTGATATAGTGATTTGTCTTGACAATGTTATTGGATAACATTAATCATCAAATTTGTGTAAAGCAAGAAGCTCAATAGTTAGAACAAATAAGCAAGGTTTTGTCAAAATATAGTGAAGTTTGATATGGTGAATTGGATTTTGTCTTAATAACATTGAAGGACATTTTGTAAAAAAAGTGGCTGGCAAATTAAAAATAGCTTACTAGCCTCTTATATTTATTCATTGTTCAAAAGTTTATTATGAAATACTATTTGATTTAGAATCATTAACAAACAATGCCAAATGCCAAAAGGTTATCCAGAATAATGAATGTAATATTAACGAATGCTTGTTAATAAATAACAAGAACGTCACGGTAGAATTTACTAAATTTGTTTATTAACTAATGTATATTTATCAAATTTACAAAAAATTATGGAATTTATTAGTGTATATTAGACAAAAATAATTTCTTCTTAATAACTTGAAGGGCATGTTATAAAAAACGTTGTTATTAAATAAAGAATACAAAATTTAGTAATGTATATTAGTCTAAAAATTGTAGTTGAGCTTATTGTCTAGAATTGTAGTTGAGCTTATTGGCTTTGTATAAAATGCTAATACTTTAACCAAATTTACTAAACTTAACGAAATAGTACAATTTTATCATCGAATCCCATTACACTTAAAGTAATTAGGATTTGCATTAAGGAGACTTAATAGAGTGAAGTTTAATATATAGTGAATTGGATTTTGTCTTAACAATCTTGAAGCTTAATTTGTCCTAATTTTATTCAATTTTAGGTGGTTATGAAAGTGGTTATGAAAGGGCATTTTATTGAAAAAGTAGCTAGTAAATAAAAAATTGCTTCAATGATTAGACTGAATAAGCTCAATGATTAGAATGAAAAACAATCAAAAATAAATTTAAATCAATTGAAATGATTTTTGTAAAAATGTTCAATAAAATTTATAACGATTGTGGTGATCTTGCATTGCTTTAGATTTCTAATTAAGAAAAAACATTAGCACTATTCATAATAAGCGTGAAGTTGCCTATTTATGTTCTTATTTATTTTGGTTTTGGCCAAGATAGTTATAATTGTATTTTTGTGTTAGTTATATTTTTGTTGCAATAAATAATTATTGTACATAAAAGATTATTGTGATATTTTTGTACATAAAAAATTATTATGACATTTTGCATTTCCCGTGTTTGAATTGTTGTGTATTTGCTTCAATAAATTCTCTCAAATTCTTCTTCCTTTACATGTGTGGGGGTGAAAAATATAGAAAGACGGACAATGGGAAGGGACATTATTAGAGAAATTAAATCATAACAAGAGAGAACATGTAATTTACAATCCAAAAAATGAATTTTCTCGTATACCAACTTGCAAAACAAAAAATATAATATGAAAATTAAAAAGAATATAATATTAATTAACATTTTATATGCTCTCTTGGAATTTGTGGGGGGGAAAAAAAAGGCTCCAATAACATCTAAAATTTCCCCCCAAAAATTTCGGACAAAAATTTAAACATGCCTTTTACCTACTTGATTTCTCTTCCCATATCCCTCAAACATCCTTCATTTGTATCTAAAATTTCCCCCCAAAAATTTCGGACAAAAATTTAAACATGCCTTTCACCTACTCGATTTCTCTTCCCATATCCCTCAAACATCCTTCATTTGTCTTCTAGTCTCAAACCACCACTCCTGCATCACCTTAACTCCACCGCCTAGCCAGTGTACCACTAATTAAACCGGCTTTATTCTTTTCGCATGCCGTCAAACTGGCTTTAGTTGATTAATCAGTAAACAAGAATATTAAGGTTGATAGTTAGTGATAGTGACACTGGGACCCTATTTTTTCTTGTGTACTTTGTCACAGTAACAGGAGATAAAATTATTTAGGAATAATAAGATCCAATTTTAATGACTAACCAGGAATTTCTTTTATTTTCTTTTAGTCAATAATAGTCCCTCGTTCATTTCTTTTATTTTTTTCTCCATTTTTGGGTTCTTAAAAATAAATTCGAGATAGATCTCGCAAACGGATGTGGAACAGGTGCTATTAATTTTAAAGCCAATTAATGTGAAGAAGCATAGGGTCTCCCACTTCGTTATCTTGGACTTGGAATAATTTGATCCACAATTGTTTCGTTGGAATTATGTGCTCCCTCCATTTTTTTTAAGGGAAGAAATTTGTGGTGCAAGAATTATTTGTCCAAAACCATTTTTGTTATATTTCCTAAAATTTATTATAATCATAACTTTGTTTAATTTGATTTATTGACACCAACCAATTTAATTAATTGGTTCTCAATGGAGCAGCAACTAAAAATGTAATTTCGGACATTTTATTTCTTTTTTGCAATTATAAGTTTTTGGGCATGTAATACCCATCTCTAGATGAAAAGTTATGGTAACCCCACAAATCACAGAAGAAAGTTAGCAAACTTATGGATAAAGTGTCTTGAACATAAGAACAAACATTAGGTTCGTGAGGTCTTCCAATCTCAATTGATTACTACCAAACTGGCGCCCAACCCCATACCATCCACGTTTTTTTCTTTTCATCTTTTGGACCATTTGGCTTTATTTTCCCATTTCGCCCTTTTACAACCACAGCCGGATAGCCCTCCTTCTTATGGGCAAGGCAATACCACTAATCCAATGGTTGTAATCGAATTGCTCAAACATCAATGGCTGTCATTCAATTTCTGTATTTGCAGAAAAACAACCAATTCTGCGCTATAGAATCGTCCATAATATAAAAGACTTACCAATTGTTCTTATAGTACGAGTCTACGGACTCACCAGAAAACATTAAATGGCTGACATAGACTTCAGTGGCTTTTTCTAGGAACCTGCATCTTCAAATCGTCAAATCTTTCAACTTTTAGGAAACGGACAAGGTAACATATTCTAATTTGAATTGGCCTACAAAAGTAAAGTCTCGTCTTTTGGGTCTGAGATTCCGAATTTCCATCCTCCTGGCAAATGGATTGCGCATATTCTAAGAAAGTGCTATAAGTTTCATCCTATTACTCGTTTAATAATTTTTGAATTCGTCAATACATGAATAAATTTCGTAGAAATTGCTCAGTGAAAAAAGTTTCTTGAGTTTCGTGTCAATCAGAAACAGTAGAAAGTAAGAAAATGCATAGTGTCTGAAAGTAATAGTTTGAAGTCGGATTTGATTATGGTACAAGCTGAATCAGTTTTGTGATATATAAAGATTCAATAGTTGAATGAGAACAAGAAAAGTGAATCGATATGAATTGTTAATTTAATCTACAAATAAATAAATTTACATAAGTTGCCAAAATTCTGTTTGTTTTTTGTAAACTTATTTTGTGTAATATAAAAGCGTCCATTAAAAGTCATATTAAAACTATTGAAAAAATAAACTAGTAATTTTGACACGCTCAATATTAGAGCGCGAAGTCATATTGGTCCTTTATTTATTTAAACCTGTGACTTTGACATGCATGGAGTGTATTTGAGACGTGTTAATGAAAGCAGGTGGTTAAAGCAAAAATAATTGATGATTAGTTAATAAGAGTATTTTAGGAAAAAAAAATATTAAATTTGACTTTTATGTATTTTTTGAATCGTATATGTCAATGTCTAAATAATTTTCAAAGAAATCGAAGTCTATCATCTATGACGAAAGTGCCTCGAAATTCCTTATGTCATACAGAACAACTCATTGCAAGTGTATAAATCAATGATTAGGGTGGTTAGACTTCACCATACAAGTTTCTTTAAAAAATATATTTTCTTCATCTTCTTCTGCTTGTTTTTAAGCAGCTTTCATCAAATCAACTCCAAATCATGGACTGCAGAAAATTTGAGATAACACTTTTGTCAGCAAACGACTTAGAAGATGTTCGGAAAATTTTCAAGATGAAAGTTTACTTAAGGGTTTCAATAGGAAGCAGCACAGAAACAGAGAAGAGAACTCCAGCAGACAAACATGGTGAAATCAACCCTGCGTGGAATTACACTTTGAAGTATACCATAAACGACACCATGCTACAACACTACAACTCCGTGCTGGTGATTAAATTGTACTGCAAACGTAAACTTGGGGACAGGTATATTGGTGAAGTTCATACATCCATGAAAGAATTGTTTGATTATGCATGTCCACTGGGAGGCAGTGCTCTTGTAAGTTATCCAGTGCAAAAGGGCTCTGTGAATTCGCAGGGAGTTTTGAGCTTTTCTTACAGGTTTGGAGAAAAAGTGAGCATCGACAAACTGCTCTTGGCAGAAAGTATTGCCGACTGGAGTTCATGTAAAAGCTGATTAAGCAATAGATCTTCCCAGGTTAGTACATTAGAGTCATCAAATGGCAAGAGGGCTCGAAACTGGTAGATTAAGCTGCTCGAAGCTGGTAGATTAAGCTTCAATCCGATTTGTCCGGTTGTGTATTTCTCTTTGTACATGAGAAATATCATGTAGCAAAAGTAAGGGGTTGAAGCTGGTCTAATTAAGCTTCAGTCCGATTCGTCTGGTTGTGTATTTTCTCATCAACTTGATGTAAACCTTACAAAGTTGTGGTAGTTATTTCTCAATAACTTGTTCAGAAAATTATAGTTTCGGTATCAAATGTTTAGAGTATTGGTAGTTTTAATCTCTAAAGTTTGGATGAAAGTAAATCTAGTACCAAATGTTACAATTTCGCACCTTTAATCCTATTGACCAGTTTTTTCAAAATCTTACCGGATTTCAATCACGTGATACTCACATGCCGATGACCAAATTTAAAAAAAAAATGAAAAAAATTTTAATTGTCATAGTTTGTAATTAAAGACATACATGAATGTACTATCCAGACAAATTTTTCAGTTTTATCTACTTATTGATTGTAAGTGAACTCAAATTAGTACATTTAATTATAAATTATGATAATTGAAATTTTTTCACTTTTTTAAATTTCTTTTGAAAGTTTGGTCACCGATATGTCAGTATTGCATGACCAAATTTGGGTAAAATTTTGGTAAAATCTGCCAATAAAATTAAATGTGTTAAAAAATTAAAACACACTACAAGAAAAATAATCAACAGTGACAACAAAAGTTGTCACTAAAAAGTGAAAAGTCGTCACTAATAACTTTTATCGACAAAAAAATGTTGTCACTGAGTCGTCACTAAAGGCTCGTCACTAAATGTGAATAGTGTCAAAATTAAAGTCGTCACTGAATATATACCTTTTGTGACAATATTTGTTGTCACTAATGGCTTGTGCAATTGTGATGACTTTTTTTTTTTGTCAGAAAAATTACAACCATTGTTGTCACTATACATGTACGTATCAGTGACAACATAGGTCGTCACTAATAGATTAACCATTAAGTGATAACCTATGTCGTCACTAATGGTTGACTTCACCTAACATTCCATGATCAATGACAAAAGTTTGTTGTCACTGATGCACTCTTCAATGACAACTTTTGATTGTCACAGATATCTTATCTATTCAATGATGATGTTTTGTTGTCACTAATTCTTTACTTCACCCACCATTCAATATTCAATGACAAAGATTTGTTGTCACTAATGCACTCTTCTGTGACGACTTTGGTCATCACTGAAACTTTATCTATTCAATGGCAATGTTATATCGTCACCAATGCTTTAGATGCTTATATTTAATGTCAAAGTTTTGCCATCACTGATGCATTTTTTAATGACAACAAGAAGTCGTCACTAACACATTTACTGTGAATTGTATTTAGTGACGATATTTGGCTGTCATTGTAGTTATTATTTCTGCACCTGACAAAAATCTATATATATAATCAAATCACATAACCCTAATACACTTATTGCATTGAATCTCAAAGCAATCACAATATCATCAATAACATTATTTATAAAATAACAATCGTTTTCTATTTTCCCAAATAATATTCAAAGCTGTACAACAATCGTTTAACAAACTATTTCTACAATACACTCTTTTGATGCACAAAACAGAATATAAAGAAACTAGAAAAATCAAAACTCTAAGTCAATAAAGCAATGGTCTGCCCAAAAGCTCTATAGTATTATGAAGTAACATTAAATCAATTTGCACATCTCAAAAACCCAATCCTCACAAAAGCAACCAAAGTAAGAAATTAAAGGTAACTCTAAATGTCCCTTGTCAACCAACATGTGAATCGTCTTCCTTTCAAGTGAAATTGTCACCTCCACCAACCTTGTCACAACCTGCTTTCAATCCAAAAAATATTTCAACAGGTAAGACTTGGAATAAGAATCAATTTTAAGTTTAGATCAAAAGCAAAATCAGAAGTAGTTCTCCATAAGCACTATGTCAGACGTCCAGTTGAGGTGATAAAAAGTAACACACTGAAGCCACACATTTACGCATGTCTAATAAGGCATTTTAGGAACTCAAAAAGATGTCTTCCTTTCATAAATTTCACCAGAGGCATCCAGTTAATGAACTTATGACATAACACGTGTAACTAGAATAGACACAGGATCACAGTACACACTAAGATAGACTGAAAACACGAACTCATCTCTATTGCATTAACTAAGTTCTCATATAAGACTAATATCTATACAGTCAAAATAGAAAGTCAGATAATTGATTCCCACTTTGAGATCTCATGAACTTCTTCATCATCTATACTGCTATTATTTAGACTCTCCCTGAATGAATAAAATATGCATTAGAAGCAACAATCAAGATCATAACCTAACAATTTGTTCTCCAAACATCACGAAGAGAAACAATCACATGAAATGTACACTTTCCAAAAGTAGCATTTCGAAGGCCTCCTACTGCAAAATACCAACCAAACTCCTGTCCCATTAATGCAACTAATAAAACTTGCATGAGAACTGAAAGCACGTAATTGAGAATACAAAATTGACTCCAAGTAAAAGTGCTAACATCCATTCAATAGATATCCAAAATATATCCAAGAGGTGGAGGCTCCCAATAGTTTTTGAACCAAACAATTTAAGAAATGAGATTCAACGTAGTAGTCAGTTTGTGAAGATAAGGCAAATGTTTAGTGAGTAAAACTCTGCAAAACAGATAAAACATCAACAAATACAAAGAAGGCTCCAAGAAAAATGGTTATAAGAGTTCATGGAGTAAAACAGAAGCTTCAACCAACTTCAAGAAGACATTCTCATTAATCTTCATTTGTTGTTACTTGTACACGAACACAAGTGCATACGTTAAAATGTAGTCTAAGTGGTGGCTTAGAATATGATAGAAATAATTTAACCTAAGAGATTCTGGCAAAACTGTAATAGACGCCAAAATAGTTTGTTCTATTGTAAAGTTTTTGATTTTGGTGTACTAACTCTAATTCCACCAAATCACATCAAAAGTTGTTAATTTTACAAAGCTGAACATTCCACCATAACAAATTTCTTGTTTTGCAGAAACTTAACCTGAATGTGAAACATCTATAGGCATTTTCTTTGTCAAGGAACAAACTTAACACAACCAGCATTCTTGTAATAGTAACACTATCATTTGCCCATACAACAAAAAAGTTGCAGCATTATACATGACTTGAAGCACAAACCATGGCAGCAATAAGCTTTAATAAAAATCAAATACTACAAAGAAAAATTATAAGCATCACAACATATTGCATTTCAATGAGTTACAGAAATTAGATTTTTAATTTTAAGACAAAAGCTGTTGGAAATGAAGGATACTAACCTAACTGGAAATTTGATACTCCTTCCCAATATGCTTAAGAAATTTTAGCTAGTAATCTGGTTAGATAAGAATGGAAATGGAAGTTAATTAAGTCAACAAATAGTAAAAGTTTAATCTAGTTAATCATATTGAAAAAGTTAGTTAATACAATTTAAATATCTAATAAACGGTAAAGGATTTTGCTAATGAGACATTAATTAAACTAAAAAATAAGACTAAAAAAAGCAAATCCTTGCCTGTGTCACCAATGTGGCTGCTTGTCTGATCATATTATTAAAGAAAGAAAGAGAAAAGAAACTACTATTGTTGTAGTGCTACTAGTAGTAGTCCCCCTAACAAATAACTAGTACAAATTATATACTATCACTCAATCAATTGCCATTTCTTTTTCTTTTTCTTTTTCTGTTACAAGGAAAGGGATTTCATTGCATCAGAATATGATCTAGACAGCATTTTGATCCAAAAGCTAAATTTGGTTGATAGTTATGTTCTTAACGAAACTGTTAGGTAAAATGCCAAAGCAATTATTTAGGAGTCATCTCCACTTGGTTGCTAGTCTTAATATATGGTTGTTAATAATAGTGGGGTTAATAATTCTCATTTCAATTCCAATTCCCAAATGCAATCCAAATGGCTATTAAGTGTTATGCATCAAGTAAAACAATTTCTAAGACACATTAAAACCCCATGAACAGCACACTACCTCAACGATGTTGTGACCATGTAGCCTTTTAAGGGTACATAACTAATGCATATGGCATTTGCTCACAGGGCAGCTAAAAACAGGACATTTAGCTATCCCAAGCATACAAGGGCAGTGCAAAACTGAGATTTTATAATGTTTTTGTTCAACTAATGAAATACCATAGAAAATTTATTTGATTAAAAACTTTATTTGAACTAACTCTAAAAAGGATCATTAACAGAAAGTCTATTGTTCCTCACCCTGCTACAATCACTTTTCAATTCATAACTGGTATCTTTCAATCAAGTTTGGGACCCACTATATATCACTTGATGATAAAACAAATATAACTAAGAAATAATTCAAATATGGGGTATGAAAGATGACCGAAACCAACCAGACCCACAAAGCTAAAGCTGAAGTAATTGTTCATTATAACACGGCTAATTTGAGGTTCACTTTTCTATGAATGATCAAATGCAGAAGTCTTCTTCTTCCTAAATCTAATGTACTATCTTCACTAAATCAAGTTGATTTAGAACCCTCTTCAACCACTTAATACTTTGTTTCTCTTAATAAATTCTATAATCATTTCCAACAAGTTTAGGTCCCAGCATCTTATCACTTGCATTTGGAAAATCATACTAGCTAAATATACTAGTGTAATACCAAAGAATCGGGTATGAATGTGACTGAACCTAAATCTGAGGACCTAAAATTGAATAACTAGGAGGCCTCTACCTATTTTCTTGGAAAGCCAAAGGAGCTTTAGCTTGAACCACGTAAAGCAAACAGGAATAAATCACTCATAGAAAAATTAGGAAATTTGATCTGGAAATTGAAATTTAAGGAACTTAGATTATATGAGAAAAATCGCATCTCATGATTATCAGAACCATCCAGTGTAATTCATGATTGCTACCACAAGCACTACATATCCTAATCTCTATGTAATTAAAAATATTAATCTACAATCTCATGGCTGCTACCTAATAATAGCGGCATTTTACTTCTTCAAACATGAGTAAAGCAAAAAAATGGAAAGAATTAATGAGAAAATAACTTATGCCAAGAAGCTGGAAGGCATCACTACTCATCTCAACTTCAAATAAACCAATAGTGGACATAGCAGTAGCAGCAGCAGCTTAAATCCACCACCTAAGCTAAGCACCACCAAATTAGCATTTCTAGTTTGCAAAATATCCATCACTCCACTCACTAAACAAGCCCTTATCCTTAATATAAAAATTTAAAAAAAAAACTGCTACCCATCTAAATTAGCATAAATCGAATGGGTTCACCACAAAAATTTTCAAAAGATCAAGAATTTTCACCAATTAATGAAAATTGAAGGAGCTTTGGCTGATCTTGACGCAGGCATGAGGCCGTCCTAGTGAAACAAAGTTCTTGACCTATTATGCCAATCGAAAAATGAAAGCTTTCAGAAGCTTAATTAGTTCATGAAAACACAATATATAAATATAAAAAGTGTAGCAGTATATAAAGATAGCAAGTAGCATAAACATAGCAGCAATGAATTGCTAAATTAGTTTCCACAAAATAAAGCACATAGCACCTGATATGAGAATTTTCATGCCTTTTACAAGTGCAAGAATAGTTACGAAGCACTGTCTGGCACATATTGACTTAATGGTTTCAGATTTGCTAATCTTAAAATGTGGATAATGACTCTGTGAATCAAAACTAAAATCAATGAAAAGGACAAGATTGGGTGATATTAACACAAAAGACTAATAGCACTCAAAATTTTGAACAATGTAGTATTGATGAAACTTATTGATAGTTAAGTTGATCCTGAAATATTTTGTTCATTTGTATCAGCAAGCCTAAGTCCAACTTGTCAACGGCTGTAGTACATTCCAAAGACTAAGTGTAGCAAAAAGTACTTGTGAAAAAGCAGCAACCTAACAAGCTGCACTTCGTGTAGTAGGTTAGTAACCAGAGTCAAGACTACCAAATAAGAAAGAAACTTTGATACTAAATGACATAAGCTCTATAATATCACTATGTATGTATATTGTATAGGTTAGTAACCTAGGTCTAGATTGCCAAATGAGAAAGAAAACTTGATACTGGATGACTTGAACTTCCATAAGATCATTGTGTCTGTAGACTGTAGTTATATCAAAATGCAAATGTATTATAAAGCCATGCATAATTCAAATTAATTTCACAAATCACAAAGTTGACCATTTATAGAACAAGGTAGCTTAACAGTATCTAACTCAAGAACTCAAGACATTAACCGAGAAATTTTGTTAATGCAGTATGCTAAGAAATCTATGCCACCACAATGTTTCGTTTAATACAATAAGAAAGGTGAGACTACAAGTGAGATTTTCAAGAAGACACGTGAAAGTCTTCCCGAAAAATCCCAATCAGAATTTTTTTTTCCAGTTATCTTACCTTAAATCCTCTAATTTCCCAAACAATTCCTGACTCCACAAATTCCTGATCCACCGCCATAAACACCATTGCACGCCTCCACTTTTCCCTACCAATCCCAAAAAAAATCATAAATAAAAAAAAGAAAAAAAGAATTTGTTTTACCAGAAATCAAAATAAGAAAAAGGAGAACATCATGAGGATTTGAAGCAACCAATAGTGCTCAAAGAACTAGAAAAGATCTTCCTTGAGTAAATCTAGGATCTGAGTTTAAACAGAGCACACAAATTATTAACTCTAATCAAAAGATAGAAAGCATAAAAGAACAAAAAAAAGTAAATAAAGTAAATTTCTAACTAATAAATTTTAGCAGCAAGCGCATCAATCAAGATATAACTCCCCTATATTAATCAATCATTTAATGTTGAACAAGGAAAAACATACAGGCTTAGGACATCAAATGTGGGACTTCTAAACTCACTCAATTTCCATATTCAAGGGCACAAATTAAAGAAGGTAGAATCAGCCTGCTCAGGACTACTACATTGCTGTTTCTACTCACTTCACGGAAAAAGTGCTCACAACCACTATTGTCCTTCGTTATAGAAACTCCAGAAAGCCAGTATCAGAGGCACCTCCCCAAGAACCACCCAACAGTGTATCATGGTCACTAAACCAGGCTTATTTCATCAGGACCAATCTCACTGCAAGTGGGCCCATACCAAATCCTCAAGGTTCCTACCACTATGGTCTAACCAAAGTTACAAGAACAATTAAGTGCGTTAATTTAGCAGGTCTAATCAATAGCAAACAGAGATATGCAGTAGATATTCCCCAAATTTTAAGCTCCAATTTCCACTTGTATCAATTTTAAAATGAATCCGAAAATTTTTTCACCACTCTAACCAGTCCGCAAACAATTAGTTTCATACACTTTCCAGCATAGAACAATTTTTTCCTTGATTTTCATGAATCAATATAGAAGTGAATAGGCAATAGAGTCTCTTCATTCACCAAAATCAAGAATTTTGAATGCAATAAATAAATGCTAATCTTATCACCACTAGAACTAACCTAATTTTTTATTTCCACAGTATTAAAGAAACTGATATTATCCATTTGACATCTTAAAAGTTAATTTCCTCTCAACCGAAATAAAATTTGCTGCCAACAATAACAATAAAACTAACCCATATACTAGATATAAAAAATAACAACAAAACTAACTCATTTACAAATGCAGAGGAGGTGACATTGACGGCCTTTTCCTCCGCCGTAGAAGGTGGGGAAGCAGCAAGTTGGAGCCGCAAGTTGGTTGTTTGACCACATGGCCATGACTCCGACAAATCCCAGGTTACCGAATTTAACTTGTCGGAGAACCGAGCAGAGCCAGAAATGGGGTCTCCAGACAAGGAACGAAGCCGGAGAAATCAGGATTAGATCGGCATTTGAATGGCCAAAAAGCCCTAGAATATCTGCAAATAGCCATAAGGGTTTCAGTGATTGGAAAATTTGGAGACTTATGCCTGGAGGGAATAACATCGGAACCCTAGTTATAAACATCATCGACCAAAAGGCTGTAGTGACGAATGAAAAAATGAAGACTTAGAAAGGAAAGACAAAGAGTGAAGAAGAGAAGAAAAGAGAAAGAGGAATGAGTGACTGAGGAAGAGAACAAAGTGGTAGAATCGTCCCGAGTTGCCAGTGAAGATGCGGTGGTCGGCGGTGGAAGGAACCAAGATTGGAGATCGCCAATTGAATTTGAAGGGAGAATAGAGATAGAGGACGAGAAATACTTCGGTAATTGATTTTGACTTGCAAAGGGGGAAGAGACCAAAGATGGGAATTTGGGGTGAGGAGGAGGGAATTTTGATTTTTGGTAAAAAAATGGTGGGCAGGGAAAATTTTGGTGTAATTTTTTTTCAAGAATCTTGCTTATGTTAAAGTGAAAAATTATTTCAAGCAGGGCTTTTAATGAGTTTATTTGGGTGATATCATAAAAATACCAAAATAATTTTTTCAGTCAAATATTTAAGCAGTCACAACTATTTTTTTAACCAAAACATTTAATTAATATATTAAATAAATCATACATATTTATAGTTTGATGCTGTTTAAAAAATAGTCCCATTTATGTTTGACACTCTTCTTACAAATTACTTTTAATGAGTAAGACTTACTTTACTATTTTTCGATTGACGCAACAATTTGTGTTTGTGGACCTAAAAAAAAATTATAACACAATCGTAGACTTTTTCTTGGGGAGATCTATATTTTGTCATATGCTATGAGTTTCAACTTGTTGTACATCATTTTTAGCTTTAATTAAACATCGATATATATTTTATGTGAGAATTTAGTGTCACATTTGTGATCATATTTTTGCAATTGTAAGAAAATAGTCGAATTTCATTTATTTGCTAAATTCACAATGATTGGTGAGAGGCATTCGAGCACCACAACGAGGATTAACTAAAATATTTTACAGAATTAAAGCAGAGATTAAAATGATAAAAAGTCAACCATATAATAAAAATAAATAAATAAATTTTAATAAATAACAAACGAATCAGATAAGCTATCTGATGCATGAGTACAACAAGACAGACCAACAGACTATCTTACAAATACATATTGGAAAACAAGCACATTTGGCTTAGACTAAATTTCTATTTTGTAACTCTAAAATTTTTAGAATGAGAGGTAAAAGTTTTTGAATATTTATCTATTTGGATAAAAATTACTTTTACTTTTAATTAACAACCATGTCAAGTTAGAAGTCAAGTTATTGTAGATAATAATAAGAAAATAAAATGCCAATAATCCTTAAGATTTCTTAAAATTATTGGTAAGTAAAAGTTTCATAAAATCTAAATTCACTTGGTACTTATAAAATTCCACAAAAACAATTTTTAAAAAAAACCTATATTACCAACTAGGACATATAATTAACCACCCATTTTTTTGCAGTGAAGGTTTGAATCATATTTCAATACTTAGGATATGATTACGTGAAGTACATATGTACATGTACGTATATGTACGTACATATATACACACAGTAGATGGTTGTCAATATTTAATGACAACTTTGGTAGTTGAAAGACTAGGAGTTTATGATGATATTATGTTGTTTCTAACAACTTGAACATATCTGAGCTTCAGAGACAACAAATGTGGCTTGGATATATAAGAGAAAATGTGCAATTTCAGTGAATAACAAATGTGATTGTCAAAAAATGTTGGCTTTTTCAGTGACAACAAGAGGTTGTCACTAATATATAGGATATCTAGGGTTTAGTAACAACGTTAAATTGTTGTCACAAACGCTTTATATGCATATATCATCAGTAACAATAGGTAATTCTTGTCAATAAAGGTTTTACCTTCAATGACGACTTTCGTTGTCACAAATTACTTGGATATATAAGAGAAAATATGCAAGTTCAGTGACAACAAATATGGTTGTCAAAAAAGGTTGGCTTTTTCAGTGACGACAAGAGGTTGTCACTAATATGTAGGATATCTAGAGTTTAGTGACAACATTAAATTGTTGTCACAAATGCTTTGTATGCATATATTGTCAATGACAACATGTAATTCTTGTCAATAAAGGTTTTGCCTTCAGTGACGACTTTCATTGTCACAGATGGCTTGGATATACAAGAGAAAATGTGCAACTTCAGTGACAACAAATGTGGTTGTCAAAAAAGATTCGTTTTTTCAGTGACGACAAGAGGTTGTCACTAATATATAGGATATCTAGGGTTTAGTGACAACATTTTGTATGTATATATCATCAGTGACAACAAGTAATTCTTGTCAATAAAGGTTTTACCTTCAATGACGATTTTTGTTGTCACAGATTACTTGGATATATAAGAGAAAATGTGCAATTTCAGTGACAACAAATGTGGTTGTCAAAAAAGGTTGACTTTTTCAGTGACGACAAGAGGTTGTCACTAATATGTAGGATACCTATGGTTTGGTGACAACATTAAATTGTTGTCACAAATGCTTTGTATGCATATATCATCAGTGACAACATGTAATTCTTGTCAATAAAGGATTTTGCCTTCAGTGACGACTTTAGTTGTCACAGATGGCTTTGATATATAAGAGAAAATGTGCAACTTTAGTGACAACAAATGTAGTTGTCAAAAAAGGTTGGCATTTTCAGTGACAACCAAAGGTTGTCATTAATATATAGGATATCTAGGGTTTAGTGACAACATTAAATTGTTGTCACAAACACTTTGCATGTATATATCATCAGTGACAACATATAATTATTGTCAATAAATGTTTTCTCTCCAGTGATGACTTTTGTTGTCACACATAGCTTGGATATATAAGAGAAAATGTCTAACTTCAGTGACAACACATGTGGTTGTCAGAAAAGGTTGACTTTTTCAGTGACGAAAAGTGGTTGTCACTAATACATAAGATATCTAGAGTTTAGTGACAACATTAAATTGTTGTCACAAAAGCTTTGTATACATATATCATTAACGACAACATGTAATTCTTGTCGGTAAAGGTTTTGCCATTAGTGACAACTTTCGTCGTCACAAATAGCTTGGATATATAAGAGAAAAAGTTTAACTTTAGTGACAATACATGGTTGTCAGAAAATGTTGGCTTTTTCAGTGACAACAATAAGTTGTCACTAATATATAAGATATTTAGGGTTTAGTGATAACATTAAATTGTTGTCACAAATACTTTATGTGCATATATCATCAGTGACAACTGGGAAAATATTGTCACTATTAAATGTATGTTTAGTGACGATATTTAGCTCTTGTCGGTAATGCATTTGGCGCAAAAAGGCGGCAAATAATTAGTGACGACATTTTGTTGTTGTCACTGAAGATGCATCTCAATTGTGACAAGAATATTGTTATCACTGAAAGATGCCTTTAGTGACAAGTTCGTGTTGTCACTGAAAAATATTGTCACTAATGATCCTTTTTCTTGTAGTGACATTTGATACTAAATTTCTTTTTGCCCAAACTTTAAAAACTAAAAATCATCAACCCCAAATGTTTGGTACCAAAACTACAAATCTCTATAACTTGTTTTTCACTGCCAAAACAATCAATTACTCACGTTTTCACAGAGCTGGTCTAATTGGACCCAGTCTGATTCATCTCTTTTTGTATTTTCTCATCAACTTGACGTAAATCTCATAAAGCTGTGGTAGTTATTTCTCAATAACTTGTTTTTCACTGCCAAAGCAACCAATTACTCACGCAAACACAAAAGGTGAAAAGATGATCACTCACACTTACACAAAAGGTGAAAAGACGATCACTCGCGCTTGCACTAAAGTGGTGAAAATTTTGCATCGTATTTGTTTTTAAGTTTTTTGGTTGATTTACATCAATTGATAGTTTCGCAAGTGGACTTGCCCATTTTTAAAAGTTTCAAGTACATAAACTAACTTCTTAATGGAGTAATTGGTGGTATGTAAGCACCAGTAGTATTTTTTTAATTTTGGGTTGGTCGGAGAAGATTTATAAATATTTAAAATTTAATTTTTATGTGTATCATTTGTACAATTATGTGTTGCATATTAATTTTTCATTTCTTTTGCATAATTATTCTGTCTTGATATCCACTTATTGTTATTTAAAGTAAAACAAAATTTAAACCGAATTTTCATATCAATGAATCATTCTCATCACACGATAATTTTAACAACAAAATAATACAGTGAATTCTATAAAAATAATATGAAAGTTATATATTGAGTAATGGATTACATGCATAACGTATTAAAATATAAATTAATATACTCGATATAACTACCCATTTCTGTAAGCATAAAAATATTACTCCCTCGGTCTTATTTGTGTGTCATGCTTCCTATCTTTGATGCTCTAAAAATATATTTCATAATTTAAAAAATCAAAAAATTTAACAATCTCTTTCCAATTTATCCGTTTTATACAAATTTCATAAAAGAAATTTGGAGTAATACACAGCAATTGAACCTTGAATTGAATGTCATACACAGAAATTTTATCTTTTCAGAATTAATTGTCAAAGAAAAAGTACAACATTCTTAAATAATGTACCCAATTGA
>JAMWEH010002114.1:0-21680 GCA_024721245.1 Mitragyna speciosa | reverse complement strand
GTGGTGGGAGGCGGTGGCCGGAAGAAGGGATTTTGGGGTGGAGAGGATGAGATTGAGTGGGGGATTGGCAGCAAGAGTTTTCGGTTCTGCAGAGCCCTGAGTAAGCGTTGGTAATTTTGCGCTTTTTTGCTGGACAAACTCAAAATCGTTTAAGCCACTGAGCCGAAGGCTCAGTGGTCAGGGAGCTCTTTGGATTAGCTCCCCTGCTGCAGGTCTGGGGTTCTAACCCCGACCTGCAGCAGTTGGATGGTATTAAATCCAAAGGAGCACCATAGTGCTCCTTTGGTCCAATGGTGGTTTAGTCCCCCATTTGGCCCCTCAGGTCCAGTTGGACCATTCCCCTTAAAATAGGTTAGGAGTAGGCTAGTATGTTGAATCTTGACAAAAAAAAAAAAAAAACTCAAAATCGTTTACGAAAAATAAGGAAGAAATGGAAAAGGTGAGTAGAAAAAGAAAAAATTTGCAAAGACAGAAGTGCCCCTGTTATGTTTTGTTGTATTAGCAATCCTCCTCAATATTGTGGGAAGCTAGTAGTATCAAGACACCGTAACTTTAAAAATTTTTGCAATACGACACTAATTTTGAAAATTGAGAATACTTACACAACACTAATTTTGAAAATACGACACTAATTTTGTATTGTAATCGTTATTTTCCTAACACACCAAATTTTAGTAGGCAACCTAAGTATGTACTTATGTATAGATATTTCTAGATTATAGGAATAAGAAAGAATAACAATACTAAATTAGAGAAATTTAATATTTAGGTTAGTTACATTAAAAGTATCTGTAACAATATTATTTTACTTAGTTACATTAAAAGTACCTATAACAATATTATTTTATTTTATTTAAAATTCACTTTTGTAAAGTATACAAATTATGACAATACAATTTGATGTTACTACTCAACGTAGGAAACGCAATCGTTTGATACCACCGTTACGACCCAAGCCCATTCACCAGAGCTGCTCATAGTGGTTGATGAGTTTCTTTTTGATAGTTTTCAGTTTTCATAGTTTCACTTACTCATTTAATTTTTGACAGGACTAAGATCATCTAATTGTTAATATTGATTTCGAATAATGCTTTAGATTTTTTTGGTGTTTAGCGAATATTATAATCCAAAGTTATTCGACATCTCTACTGGAATATTTGGATAGTTGCAGGCCGAGAACAAAACAGAGGCTACAATATTTTGTCATCGGCCCACTATGTGGGCCGAGCCCAAACAGCTAAATTGCATTGTGAAAAAATGGGTCGAGCAAAATGAGTTGAGCCTACTAAAATGTGTACTCCAACATTCTCAATTGCTCAACATATATATCTACTATTGAATTTATTGCTTGTAGTATTGTGCTTTTATTGCCTTCTTTGAAATATTTGATAAATAATGTTCTCGGGGAAATCACATGTTGTACAACTCTGTAATTTTCAGCTCTAGCTCAGTAAGATTCTACTTGAGTTAGTGATTTTGAGTCGTGCTCGACTTGTTTGAGTTTCGACTAATTAGTGAATTATTAGCAAATGAATTTAGGGTAGAAATTGGAATTTGGGCTTCGTAGGTTGGAGGGGAGAAGGCCTCAGCTATTAATGATATTGGACAATTTTCAAAAATGATTCTTTGCAGATAACATCAGCAGACAAAGCAATTTCAAGAGCCCTGAACTCCTGCAAAAGCTGCCATAATAACCTTTTATGGTTCTCTGAATCCTTGAGAAAGTATCATTCAACCTATACACCCGAAGTGTATCATGATACTTTGGACAATCAGTAAGAGGAGACATGTATTTTGTTTGGACATAGGGCATCTTTTTAGCGTCTTTTTACCTTTATCTGTGATTGATTTGGAATCCAATTTACTATTTTAGAATTTCTACACCAGCAAGAGAATCATCAATGATGTCACAAAGCTACTGGTACTAGTTCCTCAAGAAGTTTGACACTGGCTATACTCAGATTTTTTCTTTGATCCCAAATTCAGCATTAAAGGATTACGGAAAATGGCTGCTGACTAAAAGGATTCAACCAAAAAAGTGGTGTAAATAAGCCATCACTACCCCTTATTTGGCTGAAGAACAGAACTTTTGTGCAACAAACGACAGTGCAAGTGAATCATGATTTTCTCTTATTTGGTTCAAGAATTGAACTTTCTGGCTCAATCAATCTATATGGATTGCATGATTGGAAATTGTGTGAAAACCTATTTCCTACTGTCTGTCTGCAAATGTGTCCAGAAACAGCTTGTTTTTGGTTTGTGATTGTTCAGTATCTTAGACCTTTGCTACATTCAATAGATATCCTTCAGTTTTGCTTGTGGGATTTTACGAAGAGAACCAAGAATTGGCACACAAGTTATTGAGCTTGTTAAATTCTACTGGAGCGATGATACCAAGAATGTGAAAGCTAATCATGGAGGGTTAATCTTATGCAGTCCTTAATCCTGATCAGAATAGATTGGCAAATCTAACAAATGACTACAGACAACTTTGAGAAGAAATAAATCTTTGTTTCAGGCAACATAGAATAACATAGGACTAATTCACTTCTTATGCATACTTAGTACCCACTATGTCTAACTGTCATGGATTGTAATCTTGTCACATAACATAACCACTTAATCTCACTTACAGAATGGTTCAGTGTGACAAAATTCAATCCCTATACATCAATTTGTGTTATAACCTGTTGGAGTCTGCCCTTGTTTATTCCTGTTTCAGTCCATTGCTGTTTGCAGGAGTAGAGCTGGAGTAGATATGCAATCAAATCCTGCTATTGAAATTGGATCTTCACTGTCCAATTTCCTATGGTAAAAGCTCCCTCAACTTCATATTTGCGGCAAAAAACAAAACTCTCCTGCTGACATTAATTCAAGAATGTCAGAATTTAATATTTCAGGTCAATTTCAATGTCCAACAAGTCTAGACTCGATTCAACTTCGCCATGTGAATATCCATAGATGAGATCTTTTAACCTCTTGGCAACTGTAGTATTGTCATTCCAAGGTGTTGAAATTCCGCCCTACAGAAAATCAGAGAGAAAATTAGCACTTCTGCAATGTCCAATTCTCGCCTTCACTATTCAGAAAGATCGAAATTGACAACAGAATCCTAAACATCCATAGCTAGGATAGTACTAATTACTGACCTTTTCATGAACTACTTGGAGCATTGATTGGCCCACTTCTTGAAAAATTGGCAGTAACAACTTTCAAAACCTTCTTTACTGAGCAGTCCGAAGAATGCCATAAAATGAGTTTGTGCTTCCAGCCCACTTACCAAAATCACATTCATATTAGGTCCCATTTCTTGAACTTCAACATTAATTAACGTTGAGCTCTTGTAGTTTTCGCTTGTAGCACATGGATATGGTCTTTTTCCATATAACAACTTCTCCTTCTTCTCCTTATACCTCTCCAGCTTGCTCTCTAAACTCTTGATGTAGTTTATCGCTTCGTCTATTTGATCCGGCACTGTCAAACCTTCCTGCATTCATCAAATCAGTAAATGTTAATCCCTCCTATGAATAGTTTGCAGTAGTTATACCTATAAGCATACATAAAATACTATCAGAATTGGTATATAAGACTATATATCTTGAGGGGCAGACAACCTTAGAGCTAGAACTTGGAAGAAGAGAATAGAGCTTAGCATAGAGATTCTTCATATGATTTCTTCTGTTTTTCTCAACGAATCTTCTTTCCATTTTGGGGGCTGAAGATGAAGGACGAGCATCTCCATTATTCAATTGAACTTCAATGAGGACAACAAAGCATGCGTGTATGTTTTAGAATGTGGAAATTTTGAAGATTGTTTTAGTCTTGGTTTGGCTTTTATACTCGCTTTTGTCAGTGGAGAAGAATCAAAACATCATAATCACCTTTTGTAGCTCAGTAGAACTAACTAGTAACAAACTAAAAATAAAAGCCAATTGAGAGCTAATTTAGTCAATAAAATCCGTTCATCTTATTTTAAAAATTCTGATTTAATGTTTAATTCTATTAATAGCAATCTTATTCATAATATTCGATTTATAAGATCCATTATAATTAATCAAAAATAGAACAATGTTTACCTTAATTTAAAATAGGATAATCTTTTTTTAATAAACTTTTTTTCGTACCAAACAAAATTGGGCAACAAAAGGATGTAAGTTGACGAAAGACGTGGGGCTAAGGCGGGCGTCATCAAAGGAGACGTCAGCTATCATTCATCAGCCGGCAAAGTTGAAAAATCATTTCTCTTCACATTTTGGAATAGTGAGGTTTATCTTTTGCACGTGCCTTTTATGTCATTTCTGTCGCCGTGACCTGATCTTGCGACGAAGCGAGATCCCAGGTCCCAGGTTAAAATTTTATTTATGAGGTTCCAGGTTTTATACATATACATATACATATACATATACATACATCTACATATACATATACACACACGCGAAGCGCGCGCACATATATATACACACATATATATATATATATATATATATACACACACACATATGCATATATAATAGATATATATGTGTGTGTGTATACATACATACGTATATATCTTTATACATGTGTATATGTATATGTATATGTATGTGTGTGTGTGTAGAAAATATTAAATAATCACCTTATGATATTAAGGAATAGAATATATCTTTATATATGTATCTATGTATATGAATATGTATGTATGTGTGTGTAGGAATATTAAATAATCACCGTATGATATTAAGGAATAGAGAAAAAGATTTGTAACACCACTATGTAATGTGTGTTATATTAAGGAATGTTGCTATCTGTGGTGTTATGCATTAAAAGATAAATTAAGTCAATAAATGTTTAATTCTCAAATTTTGTGACATTTACCCATGATTTTAGACATTTTTATTCTTCTTAATTTTATTTTAAATATAAGTTTTTCCTACATTGCATAGGTAAAAATCTAGTTCCAATTGAGTCTCCCAAAGTTAGAGTCGGATGGCCAGGGGTCCTCTAAATCAAATGCTTAGCTTCATGCTCTAATTTTAGAATTTATTCCAAGTTAGAATTATCATAATTTTATTTACCTTTGATTTTTCATTTCTTTTTTTTTTAATGATGGCATTATCTGATGGCACACAATTGTTAGCAAAAGGGAAATCATTAATTTGCTGCTACTCTCTCTTTTTCTCGAGATTAGTGAATAAAAAGTGACAATCTTAGCAGTGAATAACTTTACCGAGGCAAGTAAAGCCACTCTACTCAACCATAACATATAAAGACGTTTAAAGATTACGAAATTTTTTCTGGGAGGAAAAAATGTTAAAAAGAAAAACAATTGGAAAATTAAATAAGGAAAATGAGAAATAGATTTATGAAGGGCTCAATTGATACAAATCCAATGTTTAGAGGGGGCAAATTAAAATTAATCCTTTAAGTTTTTGGACACTTAAACCGTATTTGATAAATGTTTGTTTCACAAGATATCACCAAACTTAAGATATGCAAAGTAAAGTTTACCTAGAAATTAAAAAGGGCTAATGGAACAGTGACCCAAATTCTGTAACATTGATCTATCATTTGCCAATGAAATGCTAGTTAATGTAGCCTTTTTTATTATTTTCTTTTGTTGTATTCGTGAAGAAAGTATAATCACTCTAAATAAAAAATAAGAGTAAAAAGTTCACAGGACTTTGAAATATAAGGAATGAAAACAGAAGAAAAGTCAAGAATGAAAGCAATGGATCGTATTAAAATATTAGACAAGCGAAGAAAAAATATTACCAAGGCTTTGACTTACTAGTTATGATTCATTTTCTAAAATTTCTTCAAAAACAAGTACACAATAATACATTTATTGTTTGACATACGTTCACAAAAATTTGTATTTAGTGTAGAGGAAAAATATATATTAACTATATAGGAGATAATGGATATAGCACAACGAAAAAAGGCGTGTTGACCACTAAGGCAAGACCTCAATGACTTCGCTCTTTCTTTTCTTTTTCTTTTAGGGTTTTTATTTTCATTTTATGGTCTTTTTTTCCATATTATTTGGACATAATTTTATGTGAAAGTAATTTATTTGAGTATGTAAAACTTTACTTTCGTTATCATTAGCTATTTTTGTTTAAAGAAAATGATTTATGAAAAGCTAGTCAAAAAATTAAAACCATTATTATAGTTATTTAAAAGTTTTCAAAAGCCAAAAAAGTTATATTCGAATTAAATCAAGCTAAAAGCATCCCAAAACAGCTCAAAGAATTTGGAATAATACTCATTTCAAACAACCAAAAACATGATATTAGTATATTGTCGTTGGTCAATGTTCTAGACTGCATTAAAATGGATCAACTAATTTGTTGGATATGAACACCTTTATGGTTATGAATGAACAACACCTCAGCAAATTCTCCCAACTTTAAACGAACAATTAAATGTCAGAAGTCAACAGTTTTACTGTGTAATATAAATAAATTTCTCATTTGCACGATAATTGGAATTTGTCTTTGTTCCGTGTTGAAACCACTAGCACTAAGCAAAGAATGCATGTATACTTGGTGCCTACCCCAAACAAGATAAAGTGTTGCATGTATACTTATTAAAATATATCAAGACTGCATGACTTCAGTGTTTTTCTTTATTCTCCCTCCCTCTCTCTCTCCTCTCTCTCTCTCATGTTTCATAAGTGGTATAATGGAGATGGATCATGAACAAACTAATCAATTAGTTGGGATTAAGGATGTACAATCAGCTTCTATGGTTCAATATTTTAATGCATTAAAATGGATCATATGCTTTTTAGGATATTAGGAATCATTGATGAGCATCTTATCTTCGTTTTCGTGAAGATCTATGCCATTGTTTCCCATCGTATCTTGGTTTTCGTGAAGATCTAATGCCCATTTTATCCCCCTAGAAACCGCTCTGTTCATACATTTGGGACAGAGGCATTGGTGGTTGCGGACACCTTTGCCATATGCCTTTTGGGAGTGGGAGCCAAACCAATACTTAGTTGATTAATTAAATATTAATGGCAGAAATGCGCATTTATGGTATGTATGAATTCAAATAGATCCAATTAAAGAATTTTTTTTTTTTTTACAAAAATATACATCTTAGACATTTTATTTTTTTTACAAATACATAAATGTCACTCAATTTGTCTGGCTAGTAAATCGACTATGCTCATAAGCACTCATCATGAGCACATAAATAGACTATAGTGTATTAGAATCTAATAATCATTATGCTACTATCACCAAGATAATGTGGCGTCATCTCTTTTTTTTTTTAATTTCTTCTGACGTTTCTTTTCGCCATTTCTGATTTTTTATGTTTTCTAGATAATCAACCCATTTCCAAAATTTAAAATGTTATCAGGATATGTATTTTTAACTAAAGAGGGTCTTTGGAAATTACAATACCAAACAATTAGGCAGCTTGTCTTGGCCAGAAAGTGGATTTGGGGTTTATTTTATGTGTTGTTTTTTGTGTTGGTGTAGGCTAGCTACTCATATCTAGTTGAATATTTGATAAGTACCAAAAGCAAGAACTCAGGCTTGATCAATAATAGAAATTTTGATTTATTATGTTCCATTCCATAACATTGAGATGTCAGATACCATTTTCTTTTCGCTGTTTCTTGATGAAAGAGAAAAACAGGACCAGGTCCACCCTGTTTGGCTCAATGCTGATAGCAAGATGTGAACTGATTCACTAAAAGGTAAGAGCTTTGTTGTTGTTTTAATTTGTTTGTATTATCCCCAAGTCTTCTAATATTAGTCAAATCTAACAACTTCATAAAATGAAAAACCCTATCACTCATAAATCACAAGAGACGATGTCTTCTGAGCTCCCTTCGAGGTTAATTCAGAAAAATAAAGTAACAAGGAACGAATTCTTTAAAAAAAAAAAAAAGTTATAAGTGACCAACATATGTCATAGAAAATTCTCAAATGTATTAATGAAGTTTTAAAACATGCTGAGTAAACTATTTTGTGCGACATATCATCATCATAATTAACACATCTCAACTTTTAAGTTCTGTCATTTGGCCCAAAGACCGCGTGAATGCAAGTCTTCTCTTTTGACAATTTGTTTTTTTCTGTCTTTTCATATAACGTGAATTGACTCCTTCACTGTGGGAACGAAGGACTTGTAGGACAAATTTATTCTAAGTTACTATACAAATTTCGGCTGTGGTCCACTGCTGCGTTGTCATATCGGCGCATTGACTGTTGGGGCCATTATGAACAATAATGTGTTAGTTAATTAGTGTCAGCCACGTACTGTTCTCGAATAGCATATGTAATTTTCACGAGGAGTATTGATGCTTTCTTTGCCGGAAAAGTATACAATACACCACGTGCATTGCCACGTGGTGTACTAGAACCAATAATTTATCGCCATGTGGCAACGGTGGGTCATACCTTGTATTATTTGGCGATATGTGATTGGTTCTAGTGCACCACGTGGCACGCCACGTGGCGCGCGTGGTGCACGCAATACTCACTCCTTCTTTGCCATGGAAACGAGGACACTTCCAAGAACTTGTTTAAAATGTGGAAGATGTGGTTTAACAGACTTCAAAGTTCGAAGTCTACTATTTTAAACTATCATTGATTGGAATTTTTCTGGAATATACCAGGTCTACGAGTCCCACTCGTAGACCTAATGATTCAGATTTGAGTTGCCAAGGTTCTGTGGAGTCAACCGAGCCTTGTTAGTTCAGATCTGAACCGATGGATCCATGATCGGGTTCGTAGACCTAATCCATGATAGAATCTATCATTAATTGGAGCCTAAACATCTTACTATGGAAGAAATGTCAATTTTAATGTGTCTTTAAAGCTAAATATATTATTCTCTCCGTTCCATAAAGATAAGTTCATTTCATTTTTTACCCAAATTAAGAAATTTAATTAATATAGTTACAATAATTATTTTTTATTCATACTTTTTTCAAATACCCCTTATTAATATTAGATCATTAATTCAAAATAAAAAGCACATATTACTATTTGTTCTTAAAACAAAGCACTCTAACATTTCAATGTGCATTAAATATGTATATGTTAGTGAAATAATAAGCTAACTAATATTTTTTTTTTGAGTCAATTTTTTTTTTTTTGAGTCAATAAGCTAACTAATATTTAAAAATAGAAATAGGCCTATAATTGATGATAGGCATAAAAGGAAAGTAAGCCTATCTTTATGGAATGGAAGGAGTAACTAACTTACAATTATCTTTAGTTAAATCAGTAATTCTATTTTGATCACTTATCTCGTGAACGCACTTGTTGAATGTGTGAACTCGGACGCCTAGCCTGCTACGTTTAAGTTTGGGGTTTCTTGTTTAGGTAACGACAATGCAAGGCAATTAAGTACTTTAAAGCACGGACTTAAGTAGAACGCTAAAACTTGTTGATATAGTTCATGTCCATTTAATTATTTGTTCAAATTGTTCAAACTACACAAACTTCAACGTCATGGAATTTGAAGAAATCCAGAAATGAACAATATTTCTCTATTCAGTATTTGTCCAGCAGTCTACTGCGACTTGCCTTACAAGTGCAAAACAAGAAAACAGAAAAAGAAAGAAGAAAGTAAAAGACTGTATCCGGGTCCCCCGTGTTTCGTATTTAGGTTTTTTACTATTTTGTGAAGTATCAAAGATTCCGGATTTATGATTTTATCTGTGCACCTTATTTTTAAACAAGAGTCACATAGATGTGATGATATAAAAAAGTGATTCAACTATACCGACTCTATTCAAGGATTTTTAGTAAAATATAGTAGTGCTTTTTTTTTTTTTTGATAAAAAGTAGTACTTTATTTCATGCTAATAGTTTATGAAATAACTATTTCTGATTCTTTTATCATCTTGAGCATTTGTTGGGAACATGATATGCTATCCCAGGGACAGAATTATTAAAAACACATGTTGCAGTGTCATGTGCTGCAAATTTTAATTAAGAAAATTTGAACAATGATAGAAACAAATAATGAGTTGAGCCGATTAGAGTTTTATGATTAATCTTCAAAAGTCCGGTGTCCTACTAAACTCCCCTTTCCCAAGAACTAAGGAAGAAAAGCAAACACCAATTCCAAATGGCATTTTGAGATACCATACAACAAAGTAAAGAGACTCGAGGTAAGGCGGGAAACGAAATGATTTGTTATTTGCATGAACCACGGAAATTTTACCGGAAAATTTACAAAAGAAGCAATAAGGGGTGGCTAGAATTCATATGCTAATTAGGACCACTTCTAAATTTACCTAATATTTTTTAAATTTAGCCTCGATTACCATGTATGAAGAGAGCCCTGAGAATAAAGCATTTGTCCAAATAGACAAAGATTCTAGTTGAATGGGCCATTTCTCTTAATTAAATAACAGGATACAACATTTAGATCTACAACCTGGGTGGAACAATTCTTCAAGAGATCAAATCATGTATAGATTCAAAATATGAGTGAATGGGGAGAGAGAAGTAAAAAAAAAAATTTTTTTTTTTTTGGGCTTGCTGAAGCACTAGCTGAATGTGCTGATATTGTTCTCAAAAATCATTTCCCTCCAAATCCATTTTAGGCCAAACAATGGTTTGTTGTTAAATTTTACCGTTTTAGATGCCGAAAATGGATACATTAAACTATTCTTCATTTCGAAACACCCTCAGTGAAGCTATGTCGATTGTTAAATTTTACCAATTAAATATTCTATATTGCATCGACTCTGCAGAAATTGGACTAGATGAGGGATTTTTATTATTTCTTTACACCAATAAAGACCAGCTTTTTTATAAGTATAATTTGGGTACATAAAAAATAATTTGGGTACATAAACAAAATACAACATATTTAGGATTCATTTAGTTCATGGATGAAATGAGATGGGATGACTCGTCCTAAAACTATAAATCTTGAGATGAATCATCTCCGGATTAATGGACTTAGCTATTCAATGTTTGATTGATACTAGATTTGATGGGATATCTTAAGAAACAATGTCATTGTGTATTTTTGTTGAGAATTGAATTCTGCTTTTATTGACTAAAATACTATTTTTATTTGGTAATAATAATGGTGCACAGTGGCAGATAGTTGTACTGGTGTATGGTAATAGGCGATCATGGTGATGTTACATAGTAGTGGTAATGGTGATGTGCGATTGTTGTAATATATGGCAGTAAATGGTGGTGGTAATGGTGTTGTTTGGTGTTGATGGCGGTGGCGCTCAGTGAAGATAGTGATATGTGGTGGTTGTAACTAATGGTTATGGTGGTAATGGTAATACAATTTGCTGATGGTGGCGGTGGAAGTGATGATATATGGTGGTGATAGTGGTGATAATAGTAGTAGGGGTATGTATGTGGTAGTGATAGGGACAAATTAGTCAACAATTTTATTATCCCACGTAAAGAGTCATATTTTGATGACTAATATCACAATCCCTTGGGATTATTTTATTTGATTTGAAAGGGATTTATTCATTTAAACAGGATGGTGTGTCTTCTCATGCTCAAAATATAATCAAAGATTAGATGATATGGGATTAATAATCCAATCCTGCCTCATCCCATGAACCAAGTGCACCCTTACTGTAAAGTCGTTGTTCACCTAAATTTGGACAAGAATATAAAACACAGCCTCTAATTATGATTTTTTGACTAATTCATCATTTTACCATCTTACCGTTTAACTAACTTTGCACTGGCTCCCGGAGTAAACAAATTCACTTTTGTTTAAATATTCATTAAGTGACAATGTTAAACAACAACCAGATCATAATGCGTCATGAAAATAATGATTATACTTCCAATACAATTTTAGTAAAAACCCTTGAATGGTGCAACACAAAACATAGACTAGAGCATATATAGTACAATTATTAAAAAAATAGCAGCTAGGTTTAGGTACAAACACAGTATTAGACCATAATCCTAGTCCACTAACCTTGTTGGGCCAGAAAAATCATTATGTGACTGATTTTGGGTTTAAGGTTCAAATACATTATTATCATCATCATTAAGCTATGGTTAATATCTCCAATGAATCGCCCCGAAATGTCGTTGCGTGGTGTCCAAACGCAGGTAATCTTAGGTTAATCTGGTAAGTTCAAGTTAATTATGATTAAAGTAATTAGCACGGAAATCACATTTTCTAATGAAAATTATCATTGCTGTTGTTTCACAGTGATAACAAACAGTTCAATGTAGTCTTATAATAATGTCAAGGTGAGATTAAGTTCCTATTTGTGCATTCAGATTCATGTTTAAATATAGTCGTTAAACATGGACTAATCAAACCAAAATACGTCCATATGTTGTATAGTTAAGGTTCAGAACTTCAGGCGGTGGTTATAATAAGAGAATTTAGATTATAGAATGCCAAAAATTAATGTGGAAAACTCATAACTTTATATACGTATATAGAGTGCACTGCACGGGGTAAAATAACTAGTTTATTTTAATCTATATATATATAAAAGCATGAATGACCTTAAGTGATTTAACATTTAACATTTAATGTACTTCCTAATATACCCTTATTTATCAAGTCATTGCTACATTCAAAAAAGGATATTATTGGAAACATAAAAGGTTACACTAATCAAATCCTAATCAAATTCAACCATCCTCTCAAAGTCTTTTAAGCCTTTTACAATTACAAATTTAAATTTAATAGTTTAAAAATATATATTTATTGGTTAGAATAAATATTTATATTTTTAAAATAGATAGATGAAGAAAACCCATAGGAATTTATACAAGAAACACAAAGAAAAATAATAGAGAAAATTCAATATTTTCTTATGCCAAAAAACAGTGAGGAAGAGGCTGCCAAAAGTCTTAAAAAAATGCAAAACCAAAACTTACAAACATAAAGCCATACGGCTTTTTCTAAAACCAACAAAAACCAACTTCTACCAGTGCAAGATATAATCCCATACAAACTACCACTTAAACTACTATGCACCCGATTAAACTAAGCAATAGAATTATGACACATCACACTAACTAAAACAAGTAATTAAACTATGCAATGCTCGGTTTAACTTTCCTACAATGTAAAAGCAACCTTGACTAATGTGGTGTTTTAACATTTAATAAATTTCTTAAAGCACCTTTATTTTTCAAATCGTAGTCACATTATATTAACGAAAACATAAAAAAGTTAAGTTAATTAATTTTAATCCAATTAAACGTCTTTTAAAGGTGTTATAAGCCTTTTATAATTAAAATTTAAATTGGATAGTTTATAAAAATGTGATAGGTTAATATAAAAATTACTTTTCTCTTTTTATTTTCAAAATATTTTTAATTACTCATTCTAAAAATTTAAATTTCATACTCTACAAAAAGAAGTTGAATCAAAAAATAGCAAAAAAGGAAAAAATAGTAACCAAAAAATTGAAAGAGAAATAATTTTTTTCAAATATTTTGCAATAAGAATTAATTAATTTTATTATTCAATTCTTAAGTATTTTAGAGTTTTAGCATTTAATGTATTTTCTAAAATAGCATTATTTAGTCATAATCACATTAAGACTAGATATTAACAAAAACATAAAGAATATGATTAATAAAGTTCTAAGTCCTTCAAAAGTTGCTCAAGCCTTTTATAATACAATTTAAATTAAATTTAAATTAATAGAAAATACAAAAAAGTATGGTAAGATAAAAGTGGACAAGATTTTTCCTCAAGAATAAAATTGGAAAAAATATCTAATGCAAGACTGAAAAACTACCTACTTCACATGAGTTTTAACATCTAATTACTGTAATAATGAAACTTTATATTGCCTAAAGAAATATTCTATTTGTATATGGTATTAACAATACAACGGCAAATTCAAAATTAAAAGTTATAAAAGAAGGAGCCAGTTGGGCATGTAGTGGGATAGAATTAGGAAACTTTTCTCCTTTTTGTTTTTTGAAAAATCATTTTTATGTTTATATCAATTATTTTTTTACACATACATGACTAAACTTGACCCATTTTTAGATTTAAAGTTGGCATATAGAATGCTTGCTCTTTGTTAGAAATAAAAAAAACAAGAAACAAATTATGTTATTAGTAACAAAACCCAATAATAATAGGAGTATAAAATTAAATGGAGGCAATCACACTCTTGCTATTACACATGCAAACAACAAATTATACATTTAATTATAAAATAAACTAAGAATAATTATTTAGACCAATTGTTTAGCACGAATGACCTTTGTGATTTAGTATTTTAACATTTAATTTTTTTCCTTTCAAAAATAATCTTATTTTTTATATATCGCAATTGCATTAGAAAAGGGACATTAATAGAAATATGAAGAGCTAGAATAATTAAATCCTATTGAAACTTAACAATTGTTCAAAAGTCTTTTGAATCTTACAATAAAAATTTTAATTCCAATCAAATTAACAAAAAACATAAGAAGGAAACCATTTAATATTTTTCTATTTATATTTTCTTTTTTCACTTTAATGATGATGCACATAATATCACGTTTCATAATTAGATGGGACCATTTCCTTAATTTATCTTTCAAACTAAAATACAATTAATATATTATTCTTCGACATTACAGAATAAATCAATTTGATTATCTGTGTAAATCAAGTAGTTTACATATTATTAAGAATGAAATGCAATATTTTTCTACTTTAAAATGCCACAAGCATATGTAGCGTAGTGCCAAGAAAGATGAAAAATTATTAAATTCAACTCACCCACACTAATTTAAAAATCACAATACAAAATAGTTATGCAAAGTTCTAAACTTTTGAATCTTATTAAAGATTGAATTCAAAAGATGTAGTAGTTAGTTTAGAGAGTAAATTTAAAATCATAAAGTAATAAAGAAAATTAATTTATTATGCATTGATCAACAAAACTTTCAGCTATAATTCTGAATTTATAAAAAAGAAAAAATGCCTTTTGAGAATATATAAGATGTCAATCCTATTTTTTATCCTAATTTAAGCTAAATTAATGTAAAAAAAATGTATATAACTATTATACCTTTCAATTCATTTAACAATATCACTTTGTTCTCTTTTTTACTATGATTTGGTTTGTTTAGTTTCAAACAATAAACTTTAACGGACACTTTACCAAAATAAAAAGTAGCATATACCATGGGCTGGGTTTGTCAATTAATCTTGATTGAAAGAACCTGGATAATATTTAAACTAGAGATAAAAGACGTGACTATATTGCATGTATTTAGAATCTAGATAAACTATTTCATTATATTATCTATCGTTTGAGAAATATCCTTATTTCTGCTTTGTATTCACATCAAGTACACTTATTCCAAAGAATTACTACAAAACCTAAAAGTGTTACAAAAAATTAATATATATAATAGGATTTACGAATTACTTATTTGAAAAAATTTTGATACTCTTATTTATTTTAATTGGCCTGCCATATTTTCTATTTTTATCCAATCTACCATATATATAAAAGTGATGATAACTTTATTACATGAGCTTACCAAATAGGGATATTTTACAATCTAAATTGATAATATAAGTAATTAATTTAGACAATTATAAGTTTAACAATTCCAATTTTTAAGTAATGAATCATTTCAAAAGTAGTACTTGCTTATTGCATATAAACATATTGATGCCATTGTGCAAAATTATTAAGTTAGCTAAGTTATATCATTTGTTTGAGTTGAATATTATGCAATAAAAGTATATGGTTGTATTTTTTACATATTATGTGCAATCTTGCGATGACTTATGTTATTCAATTGAAATCTTTTTTACTATTTTAATTCTATCTTTATTATAACTGTTATCTTCTTTCCACATAATTGATAATACTTTTCTCCTTCTTCTATCCTATAGCGATAAAAAAGTAATTTATACACCTAAACACTCTAAAATATATGTTATGCTTATTTATTTGCCTTAACTAATCCTCAAAATAAAAAGATAGTTATACAATAAAACTACAATTCTATATTTATATTATGAACTTAAAAATTGATACCTTTTGTATTACTTTTTTACACATATATTAAAAAGGTAATAGTTAAATTCTTTTTTCAACATATATTTTTTTAAGGACGGAGCTCAGACATGTATTGTTATAAAAAATAAAATTTATATGGTATGATACCTCTAAAGGACACATTTTTATTTGTTTGTAATGAAGTACTTTTTAGTATGCAATTTTTTAAAATTTGACTCATTTTAATGATCTTAAACAATTTATAAGTAGATTTTATAAAATTCTTATTTTATGAGTTAGTATTGTTAAATAGTTGTATTTTTTTTAGATACTAAAATAATTGATGACTTGGTAAAATCAATTAGAGTTATTCGACAAACTCACAAATTTATAATAAGTATATTTAAATTTTCAATATCAATTAAAATATCATATATTATGAGAATGATGAGTTTTGAAGCTTGTTAATAAGTCTTGCAAAATTATCATATTTTATATGTATTGTAACAATTAATGTTCTACCTATTATAGGAGTCCTATAAATAAAATATGCATAACATACATGAATTTTTAAACAACACATTTTTTTGTTTTTAATGCAAATGCTCACACTTATTATAGTTTTACATTTGGATAGTTTTTGAATTAACTTTACTTCTTGAGTAAATAACATTTGAGAGTTAACCAGTACCTTAATGCACTTGTTAGATAAACCCATCTATTTTTCTTTTGTCAAAACCTTTTGCATTCAATTAATTACTTTATGTATTATCAAAATGTAAGTATTTTAACATTAATTAGAATTTTGATGCTAATTAACTTTCATATTAAAAAGTCGTATATATTTATCCAACTATCTCGATTGAATTGTTAAGAATATTTATTTGAATTAAAAATGCAACATTCAAAATCTCGAGCTGTATTAAAGAAAAAATTATATTTTTTTAATCATAAAGAAGTTTTAATGATTAAAGATGTTATGCAATGTTGCTATGCATGATGACCCATTAGCTAGAATGCATTTTGACATTATTAAAATTTAAATTCTTAATGACTCTTTATATTGGGAATAGCTTCTTGGAATTTAATGTAAGTCTCTTGAAATCTTCTCTTGTTAATTTTAGTTGCTATGTTGCTATGTATATTTTTAAAGTAATTCCCTTGAGATAAATTTTAGTAAGATTACATTTGACTCTTTGTGTTAGGTTTTTAAGATTTTTCTATCTTACTGCCCTGAGGTGATTACAAAATAGAAAAATAAGGAAATTTCATTGAATAAGAATTATTATAACCAAATAGTTCATCTAAATTATAAATCCAATTATTCTACTCACATCTTTTGTCTTTAGCTTATGTATTGTCCAGTTCATTCTAATCAAGATTAATTAATAAAACTTTCTTACCTCTCGATCCACGGTAAGGTAGTACAATAGTAGTTAGTTTACATATAAGATTTAATATGTTAAAATTATTGTTTTCTAAATTCAATAAATGAAATCATAGTAAAAAAAGGAAACAAAGTAACAGTGTAAATGAATTTAAGATACAGTCACTTAGACTTTTTTTTTTTTTCATAAATTTGATATTATAGATGAATATTTTGTTGATCACTGCACGACTAATAATTTTTTTTTTACATCTTTATGATTCTAAATTTACACTATAAACTAACTATTACATCATTTAAAATTAAATTTTAATAAGATTCAAAAGTTTAGAGTTTTGATTAATTAATCTTGTTGGCCATTAGAGATATTTTTCTCTTCTATTCAAATTCTTTAAAAAAAAAGAAAAGAATAAGTTAAGCTATGAAAAATAGATGTGAAACTAATAAAGTAAAGATAGTACTACTTCGGTATTTGAATATTTCTAAACGACAATTGTAATAATGAAATGTAGGTTCTTAATAATAATGCTCATCCTCTTTTTGCTTTTTAAGGATATAGTTAACTTAAACTCACATAATTTTTTAAATATGATTTTAAAAATTTGAAAACCAAAATTACTATCTATTTTTCTCTTTTTTCCATTTTATATATTATTTATTAAACTAAACTAAACGTGCAAAGCACGTGCTCAATTCCTAGTTCTTTATAGAAACATGAACGTTTGCTAAAACCTAATTTAGAAAAACTTTACATAATGAAGCATACTTTTAGTTAGCTTTATTAAAATGTATAATGTTTGTGTATACATATGTATATATGTATATGTATATGTGTAAAAAATCTGAAATCAAAGGAAAATCTCTCTTTTGCCCTTACCTATTGAAAAGAGAATTAAAAAGTACAGATTGAATAAAAACATAATATGAGACAATTTCCTAAAAAACTATGTATCTTACCGAAGATGTAGAGTAATAGAAAGGAGATGTCAATCGGATTAGGACTACAGAGGTAAGTTATCCATTCATTTAATTATAAACATCTATACATCAGAAAATATAATAAACTGTTTTTAACCAAACAAAAGATATGATAAACAAATAATTAAGCTTTAGCTGCTTGGGTCATGCTGGTTAATTTGATCTACAATGAGACTAATCCATATGACCTGGCTATCACAACTGTCAGCTACAAAATGCCAAGGTAGGATTTGGGACATTCTATTGTCTTATACTAGTATAAAATCTCTTTATTTACCAGCTAAGGAGAAGTTTTTAAAAGGATAATTAATTAATAAAAAGATTAGTTGAGTAATATGATATATTTCTTTATTCTTTATTCATTTTGTTTAATCTTTGGCAAACGTTGAAATATGGGGTGGGGACAGAAAGAACTTGCAACTAAACGCATGAGTGGGAGAATAATTTATTAGTGCACCACCAAATTGGTAATCATTCTCGCGTGCATGGCCCACAAAGTGGAAAAGCCAAAGAAATTAATTCCAAAAGGGTGGGTTATTTGGAAGACCAATCATCATGAGAATGTTAGATTTTTTTATGAGGGGAAATATAACTTATAAATATGCATATAAATTTACATGAGAGAGAGAGAGAGAGAGAGAGAGAGAGAGAGAGAGAGAGAGAGAGAGAGAGAGAGAGAGGGAAAAAAAAAAAAAGACAACATCAACCGGATAAGCAAGTTACTTCACATTATTTAATCATGGATTATGACTTTAACATCTTGTGTGCAAAACAAGAATCTTAAATTTTTGTTAATTAATGTAGACAACTATTGAGCGTGAATTAAGAGGGTGTTTGGTTGAGAGAATAGATGTCAGTCGTAGTGACATCTATAGTTGATATTTGAAAAATAACTATTATCATCAATCAGTCGGAATGAAAGTGATTAATTGAGATCACTATATTTTCCTCCAAAATACTATTATATCAAACTCATTAATCCTTTCGGAGGAAATGATACATATTTTATTACTAAACCAAACATGTTGAAGAGAATTATTAAAATCCGTACTCATAGTAGGATTAATAATATTTATAGTAATAGTGATTGAGAAATTTGAACCAAACGCCTCCTAAAATTGGTACATTTATTGTGTACGGTTATTGATATTACGCAAAATTTTGCTGTTGTATTTTATTACTACCTTTCCTGATAGTTTAATGATATTTTTCTTGCTTAAGGAGGATATTAATATATTTCATTCACTACATAAATTGTTGTCTAAATTTCAAAACGCAGATTGGCAAGAAATATTTCGGTAACGTATGATCGCTATTATGACTTGGTTTATATTGATAATCATCACCTTTTTTCCTTGTTGATTTGGGATTTTCAATTGATTAAGCTTTTATTTTTTCAAAATGATCAAGCTTATCGGGCAACTGACATGGCATGATGTTGATTTCTTGACGATTGACAAGCATGAGAAAAGAGCAAGTAGATCAAAGATTAAAAGATATTATCACATACATAAGGTGATTGATAGTTGGATGTGCGTAGAGAAACCAAAAGATATAATATCATAAACAAGTATAGGATTGATGGTGAGATGTTGGTCGAAAATTTATTTATGTGAAAAGTATAATATGTTCAATCGCTTAACAGTAATTTGTCGATTATCTCTTTTTAAATTAACAAAAAAAAACATTTAATATCCATTGTGTATAAAGGGTTGACGTAACATGATTTCTGATTAGATATGGTAAAGAGATTAATTTGTTTTCCAAAATTATTGAGGATTTAATGTAATTTCCAATCCTACTCCAAGTACTGAAGATGGCCACAGTTCCCAAGAGTTTACAAAGGGATCGAGGAGGGATTAATTTTGGACCTATGAACTTGCTAAATTGTGGGCGTTCAAAAATGAAATATAACTCTATTTCATTTGGTTAAGTTTTTTAAAAACATGTTTTAAAATATTTGAAACTCGTTTCTAGCCAACTTTTTATCTTGCATACATATTTACTAAAAGAAATCTCTAAAATTATTACAATAATTTTTTAAAAAATTCCTAAAAAATAACCCAAACGCTCTTCACTAAAAAACCGAAACGTGATTTGATGATAGTGAGGTTTGTTTTGTTTTGCTTCACTTTCCGCTTTTCTTGCCCCTCTCCAATCCTCTTTTACATTCCTTTCTGTAAAGAAACTGATCATAAATATTATTTTCTAACTTTTCACCTAATCCACAATGCACATGATTACTTTAAAGGCTTTATTCCAAAAAAATTCCCAGTGTATTTTCTTCCCCAAAATTTTTTAAGTTGTAAACTGAATGTTAGTACGCGTTGGTTCCAATTTCTGAATCATTATCACTATAAGTATCATTAACCCAACTGTGAGTATGAGTTTTGATTATTCTCCCCAACATGTTTGGTTTAATAAAGGAATGTGTATCTTTCCTCTCAAAAAGGTCAATGAATTTGATAGAGTAGTATTTTGAGGGGAATCATGGAGACTCTAATTAATCACTTTTATTCACCATTGAAGGATAATGATAGTTATTTTCTAAACATCAACAAATATCCATTCCCCTCCTTGATTTCCCTAAACCAAACATCCCCTTAATCTTTTTATCCTCCGTGCCTCAAAAGTTGAGTCTGATGCAGATTTGCGGTATTCGTTCATAGGCAAATAAGAAAATTTGGCTTTGTGGTA
The DNA here is from genome assembly GCA_024721245.1 of Mitragyna speciosa. NCBI lineage: Eukaryota > Viridiplantae > Streptophyta > Magnoliopsida > Gentianales > Rubiaceae > Mitragyna > Mitragyna speciosa. Next base: position 678 of record JAMWEH010002114.1, on the reverse strand, counting down.
AATGTAGTATCTTTTTGGCCCTAAAAAACATTGTAAAAGACTCTCAGTTGGCTTTTGAAAAAAAATAAAAGAAAAATTTTTGGTACCCATATTTTCTTTTATTATTTAGCTTTTGAAAGATTGGTACTTGATTAAGATGGAAATGTGTAGGCAAACATAAAATTTTAAAAGTCTAAAAGAACGTCAAGAAAGAAATATTCTTCAAATTTGATAGTGTGCCAACAAGAAATCAACTATAACAACCTTTCTAGCAGATGAGAGTGATCAGCAGCCTATCATCTTGAAACCCTTAATACTAATTGTTGGTTGAATTTGTATAAATTAATTGGTTAACATGAATTAAATTTTACATTAAATACATTTCTAGTCAATTTGTTTTGTGTAGCATATGTTCAACTAAAACAATTAAATTTATGCCCTTATATACATACCAAAATTCATCCATAAAAAGTTATTAAACAAAACTTTCAAAAATTCATTGAGTGCCATTATTTTTCATAATTTGAAGTGCAAAAAACTAAGAGAACTAGCTTTTAAATCTAACTTAACTATTGGCAATTACACTACTTTAATCATGGTAGCATGCTGCATTAATCCTGGCATATTATCCAAGAGTTCAAAGGTAAGCAATGAGGCCTTAGGCCTTGATGGCCTCTCCAAATGCATTTCAGGCAAGAT
>JAMWEH010002858.1:0-19895 GCA_024721245.1 Mitragyna speciosa | reverse complement strand
TAATGGTTTAAATATATTCAACTATACAAATTAATGAATTTATTATATTCAAATTCACAATAACTATAAAATTTACCATTAAAGTATGTTATTATAGTTTTAAATATTTTAAATTACAATCTTGAACATTCTAAATTATTAAATCATATTTGTTGCTTGCTTTCACATTCTCTACTTTTTTAATATCGTCAAGACTTATTTTTTAATATAAAATTCAAATTTATTTCTAATACCAAATAATACAATTTGTATATAGAGCGGTTCGAGTAAATGTAATTTTTTAAAATAAAAAATTTTTCTTTTTCCCTATTTTTTAAGATACGTTTGCATATCAAATGATTTTCAAATTTCAAATTGATTATCTTACTATTAGTTTAGATCTATTTAGTTTTTAAATTTTTTAATTTTTTTACGTTTTTTTGTTACAATATCTAACGAGAGATAGTTTCTAACAATCTTGTATCAATCAAGAATTTCTTAAAAGAGCCTAAACTTTATTTAAAATCGGTTCTCAGGCTTTAACTATAGACGTATTCTCTCCAAAAGAAATTTTATTTTTGACATATCGGACTATTGAGCGAGTCAATTTGACTTTGTACAATAGTCTTAAAAATAAAACTAACAAGTAAATCTATTTGCTTAGTAGTTCTTAATTTAATCAATTCTATTTAATTTACACATTTTCTTTTTGTATGTCAAGAAAATGTGGATTTGTTATGCTATAATAATATGATTTTAATAATCTGAACTGATTTTTAATTTTTTTTAATAAAGAAAATAACTTTCGATCCACTTACTTTCAAGATGTCATAGGTGCTTATTATTGAATAATGATTAAACATAATTTAAAAATTTACACAAATGCTGTACAAAAATACCAATTTAAACTTTTAATTAGGAGAATGTTTTAGGCATAAATGAATAATTAAGCAATTTAGATTAAAAGAATAATCTTAGTAAGAGAGATTTTGGTAAAAATAAATTCAAGATTTCTTTAATATAATGAATTTGGATGTCAAGATAAAAATGTAAGAATCAATTAATTTCATTAAATATAATTAATGAAACAAACAAATAAATTAAAAAAGTAAGAATCCATTAAATTCAGTAAACATGATTAAAGAAAACAAAGAAACTAAAAATGTAATAGTCAATAAACTGTGAAAAAAAAAACTGAAGAAACAACAAATAAAAAGATTCCTAATACAAAACAACAAAAGCTGGCTTGGCTTGGTGGTTCACGTGCAGTAAAAGCAAGAAGAGGACGCGGGTTCGATTCCCGCGGGAGCCAAAAAAATTTTTGAAAAGTCAAAACGTCAGAAAATCGGCGGTTCAACGGTTCAGCGGTTCGATTCGGTTCGCATGGTTCAACCGGTTCAGGACGGTTCGTTAGATCTACAGCATTTTAGATAGAATCAAACCGAACACAAGGCCGGTTCGCGGTTCAACCGGTCGAACTGACCGGTCCGGTCCGGATTTAAAAACACTGCATACAACTAGAATAAAGTGAACTTATAGAAAAGAATGAAAACCATACTTTGCACCAACTATTGAATCTTTCTGACCTTAATCCACAAGGAAATGGTTGTATAAGACACTCCATAATTTGTGCATCATCAGACTCCAGAGAAAGATCTTTGTGGGCCTTTATTTTTTCTTTTCTTTTTTTTTTCGAATTTAAGACAATCTTATCTCACACGCAGAAATAAACATATAAAATTCGAATAATGAATCTTACAGTTTCATGTCAATGTTACTAAACAAATTAACTAAGGTCATGGTGGAATGTAAAATTTGTGCCCCCTTATCTTTTTTTTTTTTGTCAATCGTTAATAATATATTATTTTACTCTTAACTTATTCTATAAAAAGGTCTAATTGAATTCAGAAAAAATCAATAAAAAAATATAGTATCATTGGACTAAACGAATGTATTAAACACTTATTTAGATTTTTTATAGGAGGTATGCTTCGAGACCTCTCACCCACTTAACCTTATCATTGACGATGGAAATTTTCTAAAGCCAGTTCTGACAACGAAATGTCCACAGTTGACTTGCAATTCTGCTTTGACATGAATATCTTATCCGTAGGCATATCCTTAACGTGTAGAAACGTTCATACAACTAGAATAGAATAAAGTGAACTTACAGAAAAGATTGAAAACCATACTTTGCACCAACTATTGAATCTTTCTGACCTTAATCCACAAGGAAATGGTTGTATATTGATCAAAAAAAAAAAAAAAGGAAATGGTTGTATAAGACACTCCATAATTTGTGCATCATCAGACTCCAGAGAAAGATCTTTGTGAGCCTTTATTTTTTCTTTTTTTTTTTCGAATTTAGGACAATCTCATCTCACACGCAGAAATAAACATATAAAATTCGAATCATGAATCTTACAGTTTCATGTCAATGTTACTAAACAAATTAACTAAGGTCATGGTGGAATGTAAAATTTGAGCCCCCTTTATCTTTTTTTTTTTGTCAATCATTAATAATATATTATTTTACTCTTAACTTATTCTATAAAAATGTCTAATTAGATTCAGAAAAATTACTAAAAAATATATTATCATTAGATTAAACGAATATATTAAGTACTTATTTAAATTTTTTATGAGATGTATGGCTCGATACCTCTCACCCACTTAACTTTATCATTGATGATGGAAATTTTCTAAAGCCAGTTCTGACAACGAAATGTGCACAGTTGACTTGCAATTCTGCTTTGACGTGAATATCTTATCCGTAGGCATATCCTTATCTTGTTTATCTGTCAAAAGAAGAATATGTCTATGTGGCAGAAGAATCATCGATTCTTAGATCTTGATACTTGCATCAGTTAATGACAAAGCCCAATGACAAAAAGGTACATGTTGTGCCTTTCAAAACAGCAAATCATACCACTTGTGATAACAAAGAGATTCACACAACCTATTTCACAACTTTCTTTAAATCTTTAAAAGAACTTTATTCTGGCTATATACAATTTATTTTCTATAATTAATTCTAAAATACCCTCAAAAGGCAATAAAATTTGTTGTTTTTATAATTTATTACCTTGAAGCTCCATGAATTTTCGAATTTTTAGGTGTGTTAATATTTCTCTTCGGAAAAGAACTCCATTGAAAAACAATAATTACTGCGTTAGTTTACAAAAGCTAGAACTTTTGACCCTTAATGAAGGACAACAAAGAAATAAGCATAATCGTTTAAAAAAGACTAAATTGAGAATGTTAATATTGAAAAACTCAATAAACACAACACTATTATTTGGCAACAAATTTTAGAAAATTGCTTTCAAAGGTCTTAATTGAGGGATTTGCATAATTTGATAGGCTTCATCGAAATTAACAGTGGTAGTCTAGAGGCAGAATTGTGGGACTTATTGATTGGTTTACAAACCCATGGGACTTTCTAATACACTTGATTACTCACGCAACTGCAGATCTAATCGACACTACAATTTGGCCAGGAAAATAAGAGAATTAAAGAAATTGGAATTGGCAATGCAACAACCATAGTCATTTTTTGAGGGCAGAGAACTCCCACATTTGACGTGCAAACATAGTTGAAGTAATGGAGATTGACATACATCCCTTAAAATCCTCGAAATATGTAATTAAACCGTATTTAGCTGAGTACTAAATGAGGGTTACCCATCACAGAAAATGTTTCAATGTAACCTGGCTTCGGCCTCCGAATGCCCTAAAAGGATACTAGCAGAAGATTTGTTACAGGAACAAACAAAATGTGTTAAAAAAATCTCTGATGCAACACACAGTAAATTACCAATTTTTGGCTAATATTTGCTTTATGCTTTATACGTTTGTCAAGTTATTTGAACTGCCAATGCGTGAGAGCTTGTAAGACAATATGGCTCTAGTCATGGAGGAGTGTACAAAAAATGACATGGAGATGGTTTTGTTTGCCAACATTTTGTAAACACGCCCGCAACTAAAAATGCATCTCAAACATCTCATTCATTGGCACTTTATGCAGGCTGCTGTTGGGACTGACATGACAAAGCACATATTGCAAACATTGGCCCAAAAAAAGCAAGAAAATTTTGGTACAAATTTGACAGCTATTGTCACTCCTATGGTTTGCAGGCTTAGTGCGTGATGGAATTTTAGCAGCCAAGTCTAATTATTTGGCATTCCTTCTCGCTAGTCCAAAATAAATATTCTAAGTTTGATTTCAGTATTTAAACTCAGCTTATACATTAATTCATATTACTTAACTTTTTCGATGTAAGACGGGATATTGTAACCATTCACATGAAAATGTGAGTAATTTAGGACATAGTATATATTAGTCCCAAGGAAGATAGGTTTTTATAGGACTTGTGTGAAACAGATGCCTGTTTTTATGTACATATGTATACTTCTGTGAATTAAATTTACTTAAATTCATAGCATTAATTTTTTTTTATCTTGCTATACGTTATAATATTCAAGTGTTATATAGGTTCACAAATTGAATTACATTTATTACTAATCCCAATTTTTTATTAACTTATTAATTACCTTATATTTATTACAAAAAATTTGTCCAGCTCCAGAATCCAGCCTAAACTCTAGCTGGAACGATCTGTATAGCCCGAGAGTTGTCGCCAAAATAATTGAGCTTTACCATCTTTTTTTTTTTTTTAATTTTTGATGGAAATTGAGCTTTACCATCTGAACGTTATTGTCAACTTTGAGTTATGAGTATTAATTAGGGGCCAATAGGAACCTGTAGTGTGTAAACTATGGGTCTGTATGATATGGAAATTTCAAAAGAAGTACTGAAAATTTCAATTGTATTCAGTTGACTGTAATTCAATTTAAACTATATTTCTATATTGTTTGACAATTTAACAACTTTGTTTCTGTATATTTATTTGCATAATTTTAATAATTTGTGTTTTCAATTAATACAGATTCTTGTTTGAACTTAAGCAACATGCTCCTTACGAGCTTAAATTTATACCAATATTTAAGACAGCAATTTATGAAAATATAGCTGGCAAAACTCTTTTGACAAAATTTTGGTTAAGAATAGCAATTTTCGATTTGGACAACTTTTTGCCGGCACATATGAACTATATGTATAGCCCTTTAAGTGACTGAAGTAAACCTCGGGGAAGCTATATGTACAAGAATAAACAAATAGCTGAGAGTGCATAAACAACAAAAATTTGGGAAAATTGTGTAAACAACCAAATTATGGTCTGCTCAAAAAGGACATCAAGCAACTAACTCTGCACCATATGAATCAGGGGTATTAAGAATAAATAATAAGTTCCCCATTCTCAAAACTAACAATGTGAGTGAAAATTGAGTAATTACAACAGCGGACGAAATCGAGTAGAGATGAAAAACTGGTTAGTACCTCTGCTCCTCCCCTCACTGGAATCAACAGAAGCATATAGAAAGCTGCTGCTACAATTCACACAAGAAACTCTACAAATGACAAAAGAAAGCTTGCGGGTCGCCTCCTATACCATGCCTAATCTTCAGTCTGTACCTGCAAATAACAAACAATACCACCAAATGGGAGTTCAAAGTCCCGTACGTTGCAAGGAGAAAAGGAGAATTTTAAATGAGAAATGGAAAACGAAAATGCCTAATCTTCAGTCTGTACCTGCAAATAACAAGCAATACCACCAAATGGGAGTTCAAAGTCACGTACGTTGCAAGGAGAAAGGGAGAATTTTAAATGATAAATGGAAAACGAAAATCCCATTTTATCACTTCTATCCCAACCGTACACTCAGAAACCTCATCAACCATCTCTCTATATCATACACTCGACTTTCTTCTAGGTTTGAAGACACACTCCAAGCACATAAAGAGTAACATATATACTTATTCCTTTTTCTATTGTGTTCTAACCTGCCACTGGACAGAGGAACAAAATCTCAAGAGGTCTAAGGAACATCAGATGAGTGCTTATCAAGAAAAACAGTTATTGGGCTAAATAAATCTCTTTCCACCATGACATAAAGGCCCAAGTCTGAGACGTACTTGAATACCAGGGAGGCAGGCAGTATATATGCAAAGCTACCAAAATAAAGAATAACAAAAATCCAATTTCATTGAACAGTATGATTATTTACAAAGATATTAGATAAATTATGAGAACTGAACAAAACAAGACACATTGAACTTACACATAAGATAATTCAGAAGAAACTTATGTCATATTTCTTTTTGGAAAATGCAATTAGCAATTAAATCCACTACAGGAGCCAGGACACAACATTAGGCAAAACAGATGGGGAAATGACCCCAAAAAAAAAAAAAAAATGTAGGATCAAATATACTACACACGAAGCAATGAAATATACAATGTCACATTTTCTCCAGAAAATTCCAACATAACAGCAAACACCATAAAGTCAGACCACGTGATCTAACTCCAACATATGCAAAAGAATGAATATTGCAAGTCAGTCAAAAATTGCAATGTCAAAAAAAAAGGGTAATATTACACTAGCAATTTATCAGGAAGCATAGACTGCAGGACAAGAGCAAGCTATCAAGTTGTGTAAACCAAAAGAATAACACTGACATGGCAGCAATAGAGACCCAAAGAAATTTGAATACAACAATATAAAAAGGGAAACATTACCTCATATTACACATCACCCTTAGGTTTTTTCCCTGTTATGATCTGGAATATCTGCAGACCTCTACTAAATGCTTCATTGAACAGAATCCTTGTCTGCATTGACTGGAATCCAGGCAACCATGACAAAACTGCTAATGGAGCCAAGACAATCACAGCAAACATGATATCATACATACGAGCAACAGAAACAACTATTTCCCAAATCATAGTTTTCTGCAATAAGGGTCTCAAAACTTGGGCAATTAGGATGAATCCCCAACCGGTAGGAACGAAAGCCAATAAACTTGTGAACAGATCAACAAATTTGAAACTCGTAAATTCCAGCAATGCAACAATCACAACTATGGCCAAAATAACAACTAGGAACTGGACCAGACGATAGTAGATATGTTCCTTGGCAGAGTATTTGTCCCGAGCATATACTACAATCATATAAAGTCCAAGAGCCACCACCACATAAATCCAGGAGAGCAAGTAAACCAAAATGCTCTTACTTCCAGCAGCAATACCCAGCTGATATACAATGCCATACTGGAAAAAGAAGAAGCGTAGGTCCAAAATTATTTCCAGCACCTTCCCCCAAAGACCAGTCGTCCTCAAATGATCTTGTTCCTCACACCACCACTTTTCCCAACTCTGTTCGGCTTTTGCAAAAACACCACCTCTATACCAAATCCAATTCATAAAATCATCAAAATCATATACAGTCTTCAACCAATCAAATCCCGACGGATTGAACACAAAGGGAGCCAACATCCAGGACACCACCAGGAACCAACTTGAGATAGTCAATAATATATAAACAAGAGTTCCCTTGGCTATAGGGCTGTATGCAGCATAGACAATGAGAATTAATCCAAGCTCAATTGCCTTCACAAAGTGGCTACGTGCATACAATCTATAGTTTTCAGCAAAGCTCTTATGCTGAACAACAAAACCACGCCCTGTCGCCCGATATTTTGCACCACCATGGAGAATAGTTCGTCCAAAGTAATGGGCACGAGTTCCCATGGAGAACGTGTAGAAAACAGATGAAAGCTGAAGCTGCATTGTTATGAATTCCCAGATAGCGTTAAGGAAACCATGCTCAAGAGAATTCTCCACAACCATTGGTAAGGCAGTGAAAATACCAAGTTGGATGATGAACTGTTGGTTCAAGATTGTGGCAAGTGCTCTATTATTGTTGGTTTTATTATCTGTGATAGAACCCTCCACTCCACTAAGTGCCAAATACAAACGGCCCCACAAAAATGCATAAACAGTTAGAACAATCATCATTGTATTGAAAAAGAACCCCACAGTAGTATAGAAGAATGAAAGCATCCTGAAGAAATCCAGCCTATGACCCAACCTATAAACATCTCTGCTCAGAACTTGTTCACCGTTCCCACTAGCAACCTTGGCTTCAAACATTGATACTTGATTTAAACCAACATCTCTTCCCTTGCCAACTTGAATGTACTCATGGTGAGTGACATTCCCACCTCGCAAAGTGCAATTAAAGCCAGCAAAAATATCCTCACTGATGTTTATAACTCTTGAAGCTTTGCTTATGCCTCCCCGAGTTAAAAACCAAAATCTATCAAACACATCCGGGTGTCCATAATGCATTCGAATTTTCAAAGGGTTAGCCAAAACACGCTGCCCCAACGTGACAAAACTCGTCTCCTGGGCAGACATAAACCATGCAAGTGATGAGACAGAGCCAGTAAAGATGTGCTCGCGAACTCCAAGAATTGTTGGCTTTCTAATGCCATAGTGGTGTCTGAATTCCTCTAATAGGTTCCGCATTTTGAGTGCCTCCTCAAAATAGTTATCTTGGTTCATGTCTATAGTTTGAACTGCATCTCCCCTAGTGAAGATGAAGGCATGGTTCTGGTTCTCTGGCTTTCCCTCTCCAAGCTTCAAGGGACCAGGCAACTGGACTCGATAGATCTCAACTTCTTTTTGCAATTGCTGGTCATACTTCACAAGAACTGAGTAATACTCCTTCCCATCCCTCCCAACAGGTACCTCATCTACATAAGCAACCCGAAGAGCTTCATTAATTTGCATCAAGTACAGGATTTCATCTGCATGGGCATCTTTTTTGGCCTTCTGAGTCCCATATATCTGACATGCGACAACATAAGTGAACTTCATCAAAGCAGTCCCACGCTCATGGCCTTTGTATAATAGACTCACTGAGCTACTTGTTCTGCTCAAGCTCCTTCCAGAGGGTGACATTTCTGAGGTTAAACAATCCATGCTGCCATTACGTCTCATGGAACCAAGTTCACTGGATCCTTCCCTGATGTCCATCTCAGAGGCAGAATCTAAAAAGGCCAGCATTTTGAGTGCCCGATAGTAATACATCATTCCTCTCACGGTACGGATAAGTGTCTGGCCTCTGTACGATGCCCAAAGCCGAAGATCTCTTAGCTTCGTTGTCCACAGTTCTTTCTCATCCCCCATTCCTTCTCTCTTCATCCTCTCTAGGAAGTTCTTCCAATCATCGGAGTAAATTGTCTGCAGATAATAGAGGATAGAGATCCCATCTTCATTCTCAGTACGAAGTTGTTCCTTGCTGTATAGCACTTCTTCGTTGTAGTAAGGAGTCAATACACTGAAAGCCATCATTTTCTCAACCTGGGGAGCATGTGGCATGTTCATAAATAGTGAGTTGCTGAAAAAGGCAATTCGACGTCTTGCCTCAAGATTTGCTGGAACTTTGAGCATTGAGTCATGAGATGTGAGAATTGTGTGTAAGCGACGAGCCTGGCGATAGAATGTGTCATTATCTGGACCAGGTAACTCAACAGAATTCTCGAAAAGCAGCCCAGAACTAGAAGCTGGCCTCTGTGGAGCCAAACCATCCTCCCTTAGTTGATCAGCAACCCTCTCATCTTTGAGAAAATCTCGAATTGCAGTCTCATAAAGGGCTTGTAAAGCATTGACTACTTTGTTAACATCGGGCTTTGGCTTGAGCACTAAACCAAGAAGTTTGACAAGCTTATCATGAATCTGTGGCAGTGCAGTCATCTTGTAGTGTTTTGTGAACTTCTCCATCTGAATCCATTGGTCAATCTCTTGGAAGAAGGTCGTGATGATGGAATGCTCCTCACTGTTGCGTTTGACAATCTCCAGCAGGAAGTGCCTCACACTGTCATAAGACTCAATGACTGCACAACGCCTGTACTCATTCTTGCATATCTTGTACCAAAGCCATTTATCAGGGGCATCCACCAATTCCTTAGCCTGGCTAAGAGTAAGCAGCAGCTCATTACAGAGGAGTAAACATGGCCAACGAATCACCCGGACATTCCAGGTATTCTGTGGCAATTCCAACAACTCAACCTCATGATCATTAATGATGTCTTCCTCCCTGAATATCAAGATAATCTCATTCCATATCAGGGCAAATTTGTTTGCCTCCACCTGATTGGACTCGAGCTTCTTAAAGGGCCGGCCAAACCCATAGCGCAGCTTCAGTCGATTGATGGCATCCCTGAACTTACTTTTCAATGAACCCCTAGCGTGCAGCAGCTGCTCTTCAGGCATCAAATTAAATTGAATTGCACTAGCAAAGAACTGAAACCTCAAACGTAACTGTTGCATATTCCGAATTTCACCCAAGTGCTCAAATAGGCCAACTCCTACACCAACAATTGAGGAATAAATTGAATACCATATCTGAATATCCATGAAGTAAATCACAACCACAGGAAGCCAAATCAGGCCAGCTGCAAATCTGTTGCTTCCATTAAAAAACTCGTGCCACTCATAGGTAACATCTTTTAGGCCCAACAAAGCCTTCGTAGGAGCAATCATTGGTTTGATCTGCATGAAGTAACTGAAGGCAAACTTTGTTGCAAGCACCACAACCCAGAACAAAGTATACTTTATATTATCAATCAGCCCTTCCCTCAGACCCCTACCCACAAATGTCCGGCTCTGAAACCACCAGGACAGCATATAAAATATCCTCCAATTTGTATTCTCAAGGAAATTCCGAATCCAGGGCAAGATGAACAGAGCTAAAGCCAAAAGCTCCGGAGCAATGAACACCAGAGAAATCTCAAGGAAATTCACAATCCTCCTATTCGTCGCTGCAGACCACCTCCGATCAGCATTCCTTTGTGACCAAATCCTCGCATAAAATATCCCAAAAACCAAAATCCACGCAGCTGCCACCACACTCTTCAACACCATCCTCACGCCGAGCATCTTAGTCTCCCTTGAAACTAAACTATACTGCATCCCAAAATCAAGCAACGACTGCAAGAATCTCAGCCCACTCCAAGTAAAGAACACAGTCAACACTTTCACTTGCACTGGTCTCCTTTCTAACGCCTGCCACGGATACTCCCTCTGCTCCCATGCCACAATAATTGCTGCCTGAAGAAACAAAATCAACATAATCCAAAGCTTATCAAAGCTCCTAAACAAGTTCCAAAATGACCTCTGCTCCACAAACCCCGTCTTCCCTACCTTCTTCCCTTTATTAGACGTCACGAAAAACGTACTCCCAATATCCATTGGCCATTTCAACTTATCCAAACACCTCCTACTCCAAAAATACTCATTAATATCATCATAATTCCTCCAAGCAGAATGTGGGGCAGTCCCATTCCTACTATTATCGACCTCGGCCTTAATTGTCTCATAAATGGGCTTAACAATTCCGTTCAGAAACGCATTTTCCCCCGAAATCGAAGGAAGAAAAGGTCTCCCAGTATTCTCATCAATATAATCTTCCAAAATTTTATTCAATTCCATAGCCATATTATGAAAAATAAAGCACAAACACTCAGGAGCAAACCGTAAATTCGCAGACTCACCCCATATCAGCAAGTAAAGCGACACGTAGAGCAGCTCCCGCCGGTGATCGGAGGAGCGATGGGTAGAATCCGACAGCCAAACATTCGACTTCAACCGCAGAAACGAGCACCAATTTGTGTAATTCTTCAAAAGCTGCCGCCGAAACCGCCGGAGAACAGAAGGGTCAAGCGAATCAATGTTGTCCGGCGGCGGAACAAGCCGCATCTGAGCATTCGACAGGTGAAGAACCAGATGTTCTCTCTGGTTCTTCACATTCGAAGCTTGAAACCCAAAAAATAAAGCCACCCAGTCTAACAAATCGTAGTGAGGAAGCCATGGAGAAAAGGGAGGTCGCCGGAGGTCACCAACGGCACGCAAAGCAGCTGCGGCGGCGCGTACTTCAGGGAAACGGAGAGATGGGTGGTCAGCGAGGAGATTATGGACGGGGATGATATTATAAACATCGTCTTCTTCTTCAGCTCGGCGTTGGTGTTGGGGTGTTGGGTTGTTCTGGGCTTGCCGGTAATTTTGTGGCGGTTGCCGGTGGCTCATTATATCATTAATAAAAAGTTTTTAGTCGGAGATCTCAGTTTTCAGTTTTCCGGTGGTTTTTTTTTTTTTTTGTTTCCCTGGGGTTTTTTGGAGGGAGAGAGAGAGAGAGAGAGAGAGAGAGAATGGAGAAAAGTGGATTTAGGGGAGAGAAGAGGTGGCGAAATTGGAAGGAGAAAGGGTGACGTGTGGGAGCGTGGGCGCGTGAGCATTTTTGTCGGGGAGAGTGGGCCCCACCTCGGGGTTTTAAACGTTAACTTAAAGACCGCGGCAATTATTCCCATGTATAAAGTTTTAATAGTGATTGTCTTTTATAAAAAAAAAATTACCAATTTAAATTTAATTAGGTAATGTAATATAATGGAGTTTTGTTCAAAAAACTATATAAAATGAAGTAGTTTTTAGTTAGTTATTTATTTTTCATGAGTAATTAATTTTTTCAAAAATTTATTGGTAGTTTTGTGTTTTAAAGTGAAAGATTATAGGCCAACATGTATTCGTTATTTAATGATAGTAAAATATTATGTACTTATTTTAGCAAGCTTGTCTGGGTGCTCAATTTAAAATTTTACAATATTTGTTGTTATATCAAATGAGGAAAATTATTTAAAAAGTATGTGACTTTTTTTTTTGTTATACCAAATTTTTACTAAAGGAAATTAATAGTTATCAATGATTTAAAACCCATCGAATGACGATCCTGACAAAATATGAAGTGACAAAGAAAATAACACTAAAAAAGCCCTTCATGAATTTTTACATGTAAAATAAGATAAGATAAAATTGTACGTTATTTATTTCAGTTTGTACAAATATCATTTTGGAGTGAAAACATATGTGTACCATGTTATTGCTTGCATGTACTACTTTTCAAAATTTAAAATTTGGCCGTTAATAGCTGGTACGCCAGTGTTTGTGCTTTTAATCCATTATTTTTTGTTTGGATTTGGGTTTGAAATGTTTGAAACTTTACAAAAGAAAGTTTTGTGACTGATTGGGACTTTTTGTTATTTTAGGTGGAAAATAGTAATGTGAAAGATTTGTTGTACTTTGGTTGCTGGGAGGTGTACATCGATTTGGCATTAGCGAAGGTGATGGTGGGGACATGTGGAATGGGTAAGAACTGGCATTGTGGCCGGATGGTCAACTTGGACAATCATTTCAATAAAGATAGGGGATTTTTTATTTTTTATTTTTTATTTTTTATTTATTTTTGTGTTCTTCTTTTTTAATTATGGATGTAGATATTGACACTCAAAAATTGCTACTGCCAGATAGCAACTTTGTCTTGAATTTTATTGTCTTTTTTTTTTTTGGGGGGGGGGGGGGTGGGAGGGGGTTGCAATGATAAAAAGATTATGAAAAAAAAGGTTTTTATTTATGGAATTAGTGAATCTTTAAAATTTTTAACCTCAGATCAATAAAAGATTATGGAAAAAAAGGTTTTTATTTATGGAATTAGTGAATCTTTAAAATTTTTAACCTCAGATCAATAAAAGATTATGGAAAAAAAGGTTTTTATTTATGGAATTAGTGAATCTTTAAAATTTTTACCTAAGATCATACCTGTGAGGGATTATTGTTGGGGATCAATCCCTTTAACTATTAATTTAAATATGTAATGCAAGAGGGATTGAGAATGAAAATTGAAAAATTACCCAATTAGGATATTTACTTGCCATATAATGAAAGCCATGATCAGTTAAGCTTCTAGTTTGTGCTTTGATTGGGATTTTTTTCATACTCAGTTTCTTCCCATATGTTAGAGGAATTAAAAAACAAAAGTGGAAAAAAAAGACCAATTAAAAAACAAAAGTGGAAAAAAGACCAACATCATTTCACCTCATTTTAGTATTATTAACATAATTTTACTTATTCTGATATTTGACGATTTTTTTATTACTTTAAATTTATTTGGTCTACCCTTGCCAAATTTTAAATCGCTTTAAGTATTACAATCCCAAATTGAAAAGCTTCATAGTTTTCGAAATGATGAATTTTGTAAAATTGAAGAAAGTGTTTTAATTTCTACAAAATTCGATAATTTGATAATAGTTTCGCTAAGATTTTTGCTTACAAAATATTACCGGATAGTATACATCCATATTTCTACCACAAGATGTACTTCCTCTCGTCCATCTATTTTATCACCTTTGCCCATTTTTTTTTATCAAACTAAAAGATTTTGTGGATCAACAATTTATTATGATGTATTTAATTGTATAATACATGATTGAAAAATATTAGAATTTTCACCAAGAACTACAATAAAAAAATTTGAAATTCTTGAAATTAAAGTTTCGAAAATCAATAAAGTTGACCAAACAATTGCTATGGTAGCAAAGGGAAGGAAGGAAGGAAGGGGGGGGGGGGGGGGGAAGGAGTAATAGTTTAACTTAATTATTTTCATATTATGAAGTACCAAAGTTAGAATCACAAATTGTCAAAAGAAATAATAGTTGAAATCAAGAAATTGATAGGGACTTCATGGGTCCTTTGTGCTTTGATTATGTGCCACCATTGTAAGATTAAAGCATATAGTACAATAATATAATGTTCTAATATTCCATAATCCATTGGCACTCTCTTTTCTCATAGGTTGATTATATAGGACATGTTCTTATGAATATATCTCAAATTCAAAATTCCCGACAAAATAAGTAGGGTTAGGGAAAAGTTGAATCGAATATGTACCAATGATGCCTTCATTAAGCTTGTTCTTTCTTTTAATTAATTATTTGCCTTTTATTCTCTTTGTATATTTGTTTATACTAGAAAATATGTGTTGGAACTCTGGATTATTCAACTCATCTGTTTAGCATACAGAAAGACATGTTTCACACCTTTAAAAATTTTTAACTTGTTAATTAAGGGAAGTGTATTCATATGTGGTATGCATAACTTATTAAATGACAAATATTTGTTAATCACATTCAACAGAGTTATTTTCTTGTTTAGCTAATATGTGTTTAATTTGAAGACAAAACGAAAGAAAAAAAAGGTAGAAAATTTAAATAGATACAGTAAAAAGCAAGCAAAGACCTATTTTCAAAATCATTACCAAATGGCTTTAATAAATTGGTGGGGAGGCCAATCCCCCCACCCCGATCCCTTTATAAAAAGACATTATTTATAAAACATGTAACACATATAATATAAAATTAATTTATTACATATTGTAATAATAAAATACAATATTAAAAAAATATTATATAACATAAAAGAGGGTCCATTTTTTGTGGGGGCAGGGGGATTTTTTTCAAATGGACCGGATTTATCGGTTCCATCATGGACTCAACGGTTCAGATTTGAGTTTTGATAGTTCGGATCTGAATTGTTAGATCCACGGTGAGGCCCATGAATCGGGTCCATGATAAAATCTCTTTTTGGGGGTGTTGGCAGGGGGGTTGGAATGGGTTTTCTTGAGGGGGCAGGCACTAGGGAACAGAGTATGCTAAAAATAAGGTTGTATGACAATATTCACATGTAGTTTTTAACTTCTTATACATCCTTATCCTTACGATACATTCTGACAAGGATGTATAATAACAAGATACACAATACGTATAGATACGTATATGCAAAAAATTTTAAAAAATGTCACGAATACAAATTTCCTTTCAAATATTATCATATTCTCTTAACAATTTATTTACAGCTTTTGGTTAAAATAAAAAAATAAGTAATAATTTATCATACGTTTTATGACACCACCAGAAAAAGAAAGAAAACAATAAAAGATACATAAGGGTGGTCATGAATTAAAATCCTTCTTTTAAGGCAAAAAGAAGTTGTCAAAATAAGAAATAAATACATTCTTTAATTTAAAGTGATTGCTGCTTTCTTCTTGGGGCCAACAAC
Source organism: Mitragyna speciosa (assembly GCA_024721245.1). NCBI lineage: Eukaryota > Viridiplantae > Streptophyta > Magnoliopsida > Gentianales > Rubiaceae > Mitragyna > Mitragyna speciosa. The sequence continues at coordinate 4,063 of JAMWEH010002858.1, read as the reverse complement.
GCGTAGATGCTGATGCCCTAACGTCAAACGCACCTTTGTCAAATGGTCTTGGGAAGGTGGGATTTTTATATTAGAAATTAATGTTAGATTAGATCTTATATTAGAGTTTAATAGGATGCAGTCTTCTCAATTCTGTAGGATGCAATGGATCCAATGGAGATTCAAACTTAAAATTATTACATACTAATCACTTTGTCAATTTCTAATGGCATGAATTTCTAGACACATGGAGCATCACCTCCCCTCTATTCCCACAGACATGTACATGTGGGAATGCACTTTTCCATATGCTTAATAAATAAGAAAAGAATTAAAAATAAAGTCAATTTTTTGCTTGTCTATATATGACATTTTATTTTTGTATGTGTTGAAACTTGGAAGACTTGTACTATAAATTGCCTTATTATTTGGGATTCTTGCATAGGTTGTAATCAAACCAAACTGCTCACGAGCAGTTCATGAGCAGCTTGGCTCAAACTCGAGTTGATCGAGTTTGAACCGAATTTGACTAACTTGATTGGGATTCATGAGTCAAGCTTGAGTATTGATTTTTCAAGCTTGAAGGCTCGTTGAGCCTGATCGAGCACATAATTATTTAATAACTATATATTTATTTATTATGTATTTAATATTTAGGTATGAAAATTATAAAATTATCAAAACATCTTCAAGCTTGAGCAACAAAGTGCCAAAAAAAAAAAAAAGAATGCAAATGAATTTCGAGTCAAGCCCGAGTACTCGAATGAAACTTCGAGCTCGAACTCGAGCTCGAGTTTCACAATTTTTAGCTCGAACAAGCTCAAGTGGAACTCGAGCAACACCCATAGGCAATCGAGTCGAGCTCAAACATGGTAATACTCGAGCTCGACTCGACTCGATAGCACCCCTATTCTTGCTTATTAAAGCTCTTTAGTGAGAGAGAACCAGGCCTCACAATTTGTCTCATTTTCATTTTTCGCAAATTGAATACGGTGTAATTGTCCAGCATTATGATATAACTATCTAGCATTATAATGTGAATATGCAAAATCATAGTGAAGCAAATTTTGCAGAACCATGGTATAACTAATTTTCACGAAAAAACGATGTCATTTTTTTAGGTCCATTTTTTGGCCTTGCTGATTCAAACTAATCCGTCAGTTTTTACTTGTCAGGATGCTTTGGCCAGTGAGAGAAGCACGCCAACTCATTACATGCACATGAGGGCTTTCTTAACTAGATCAAGCTCAAATTTGTCTCCTGGCTGAGGCTCTCAACCATACTGTACTGATAAATTAGGGGAACTTTTATGTACACATACACTTTATACCATCTACTTGAAGCCATACATGATAAATTAATAGTTGAAATTCCGATGGAATTTTCACCGGCTACATGTAGTTGCATCTGTTTTGTTCCTCAAATCCATAAATTCTGGAATTCGCCATAGAATTTTACACGATCATTGTAGAGCTGTTTGGCTTAAATTCTTCAATAACTTTTATTACGAACATCATTAATCCTACTATGAATATGTGAATTGACGATTTTCTCCTAATATATTTAGTTTAGTAATGAAATGAGTATTATTTTTCTCCAAAAATGAGTTTAATATAATAGTGTTTTGAAGAATTATAAAAACTGCAATTAATCATTTTTATTCTGATTAAAAAACATAAATAGTTATTTTCTAAATATCAACAATGGGAGTTATCATTACTACTAACACTCATTCCCCTTCCTGATTCACTTAAACTAAACACCGCCGTAGCATGCATCTTATAAGTGGTATTTAACCAATATCATCTTTTTTTTTAGTTGCTATGTGTAATGGCCCCTACTCCGCCCACCCCAACCAACCCAAACCAACCCTTCTCTCTCTCTCTCTCTCTCTTATTTCTTTACTTGATTGACTGTATATTTTAATTAAGTAAATCATAAACGAAACTTGCAAGTGTGAATCGCCACGAAATCTGCAATTTGTCCCTAAAATTATTGGATATTATTTATTCAATAAATACATGCAAATAAAGACAATCACATCAAAGTTCATTAGTACTAGATTCTCTCCTTAATCCCCAAAAATCGTTATGAGTGTAATTTATAAAATAGACTCAATCACATGTATATGTAAACATCAAATACGTATCAAATTTTACAATATAAATTGTAACTAAGCTTTTTGATAATTTTGAGTAATTTATGAAAGAATCTCTCTTCAAAGCATAGAACTCAAACTACCAAAAGTACTCAGACTAATTCTTTTGTTTATACGAGCTATAAAAACAAGTATTGCATTCTAATCTGATGAATCTGCGTTCTAATCCAATTATTGCATGCTCTAATTTTATGCTGTGATTGTATTGTGCATGGCGCCCATAGGCCTCGTGTTCATGCAAACGAAGGGAATTTCAACGAGTTGTAAGACTTGGCTTTATAGCCTGCCCAAGAATTTGTGCTGCATTTCGATATGGATAGAGACATTCTAGATGGTTAAGACTGGTTTTCTTTTTCAAGATTTCCGTAGTGTAGTGTTCATGCAAACAAAGGGAATTTCAATGAATTGTATGACTGGGTTTTACAGCCTGCCAAACCCCTTGACTACCCTATAGCTACATGTTGGCCGCCAACCTCTAAAGTCTGGAGTGAGTATTGCGTGTACCACGCGCGCCACGTGGCGTGCCACGTGGTGCACTAGAACCAATTATACATCGCCAAATAATACAAGGTATGACCCACCATTGCCACATGGCGATATGTGATTGGTTTTAGTACATCACGTGGCAATGCACGTGGTGTATTGTATACTTTTCCTAAAGTCTGAGATCGTTATAGCCGTGTTGATATTTCCAAATACTAAAATAAGTTTCGAAAATTCCATCTAGCCATGTTGACATTTCCAAATAGTAAAATAACTTGCAGAAGATTAAGTCTACCCGACCAAAAACACCATATTTCATGAATATTTTGGAGAAAATTAATTACTTGCATAGGGGTCAATTACTTGGTTACCAAGAATCCTCAATCCCCATAAACTGTATGTAGTTAGGTGGCCTACATTGCCTATCTATGATTTAGCAGTTCAAATTGATTAATTTTGTGTTTAATTTGTGTGCTAGATTTTACCCATTCATTATGACCGAGTATATCTTTTAAAAAATAATAAAATTTGTTGATCTGATTGGATATATCATATCTGATAATATATATATAAAAAAAAGGGGAGAATAGACAGATATGGAAGCATGCACATTTTAATAAAACAAGATGTAAAGGCTAAGTTGTGTAATCTAATATTGACCATAACATGATTTTAGAATTTACATTGATAATGTAGTCTAGGTTTATGACTGATTAGTTGTTACCTAAATAATATCCTTACTTTCAAAATTTTAATATGCATATACGACAGCAAGATATGATGCCTATTTGGCAATATAATCTTACCTAAATCAGTGGATTTACCATATAAAGGAGTGAACAACATTTATTGTATATGATATTACATGACGGGGAGGAGTAGACCTGAAAGACTCTTCAAATATTATTGCAAAATCTTGGATGGCTCAATATCATCCTTAGTCCTTACTTACCCAAAACATATTTAGGAGCTATTTGGTTCAAAATTTTCAATCAGTTTCACTATGAATATCATTAAAGTATAAGTTTTGATAATTCACTCCAACATGTTTGTTTTAATAATGTAATGGGAATCATTCCACGTAAAAAGGGTTAATGAGTTTGATATAATAGTATTTTGAGAGAAATCAAAGAGACCCCAGTTAGTCACTTTTATTTCGATTAAAGATAGTGATAGTTATTTTTCAAATAATCAAATGAATTTCTAAGCCAAAAACCCCCTTAGAACCCCATCAAATGAACTTCTATATCTATCAAAATTCCAAAAGTGCCTTCCTCCTCACTGAGTTTAATATCTATAAGGTAAGTTTTATAAATAACAAAACTAAAGCATATTAACCTGCTAAAATTCGTTTATAAGCTACTAAAGATAGTGGATGAATATATTAGGATGCATATTCAAAGGCTAACAACCACGTAATTTCCTTTGTCTTCACGAAAGCAA
>JAMWEH010001904.1:0-25914 GCA_024721245.1 Mitragyna speciosa | reverse complement strand
AATGAAATATCATGAAGCTATGCATTTGTCTTCGGCTGCTCTAATGTCTTCATAACCAAAAGATTAAGCTCACGTCAGTTGATCAGGCTAATTGTCAAATATAATTTCGCGATTGGACTTGTTCCAGATTGATTACAGTGGAGTAGAAGACCGTCTCTAAAAATGTACGAGATGCACCCTCCTCCTAAGAGATCATGTTACATGTACGACTTTAAAGTATGTGCAGCATCTCACAAGACACACAAGCCTAATAAACTTGTATTTGGTATTTCATAAAATGAAACTATTATCATAAAGTCAATATCTTGACCATTTCCATAGACTACGAATTTATGTGATCCATTATAGTAACAAGTGCAGTTCATGTGAAAATGTCATTCCGATGTTACAAGGTATGAACTCCAGCGCCCAGGTAGTATATTTTGATGATCGATGGTCCAATTGGGCAAAACATGTTTATTTGTTGAGCCATTTTCCGTCCAACAAGAGCACAATTCACTAGATTGACCAAATCGTTAACCATTATCGATTGGAACTTGAGCCAAGCTCCCTTTAATCCCATTATAAATCTCAAGTAATAAGAATTTAATTATTAGCATAATCACCAGCAATTACTTGAGAGGATTTGGGGTAGTGAACTTGGTCATATTTAGATTGAAAGATAATCAACTGCCTTATCAATGTATTTCCACTTTTAGTGCTTCAAACAATGATAATTATGTTTTTGCGCTTGTACGTATACAACTAAACGGAAGAAATTCATATAAATATACAAATTTGTTTATGAGGAGTTACTAAGTTATTTATGACACTATAATCTCATGTAGCAAATTATTGTTATTTGACACATCTGGATCACTTCTTGAATTCTTGAGTACTTTCTTGCTAACGTATACACTCACAACCAGAATATAAAGCTGTGTGAATAAGTTAAACTTGGTGAAATGAATGTGCTGAAAAATTAGAAAAGTAGAACAAAAGCATAAGCTTGCTCGGTTGAGATGTATATATCATGGTTATTTCTAAAATTTTAAGCAATTTTGACTTTACTATTCAAAACTGCAATTTCGGACCAAAATGGCCAAGCAGGAAATTCCATCTCACGATAAAGAGGTAAGAGGACTATCACATTATAAATCATCAATTCGTCTTTAGCTTAAACCCCGTTTATTACTTTGGCAAGGTAATTACAAAGAAATGTCTATAGATAGTATGCTGCGACTACTCAATTTTACATGTATCCCACCAAAAAATTACAATCATCTCAAGTCATAGATCACCAACTATGCAGGAATATATGGTCTACAACAAGATTGTCCTACGAGTTCAAAGTTTTCAAGGATGTACAGTATTAGAACAACAACACAGGTGATAATTACTTTTACCAGTTTCAGCCTCATAAATTCCTTGAGCTGCTCTCAGAGCTCAAGCAAACACTCGTCACAATTTCACTTCCTCATCATTCAAAAGAGAATCTATCTGTTTACCTGCAAACACCAAAACATCAAAAGAAATCATCATTAGCACAGAACCACAATGCCATTTATGAACTACATTATTTGTCCTTCCTGGGCATTTATTTGCTATTTCCTACCTAAATGTGTGAATGACAAACGACAAATAATGAAAGATTAAAAGATTCTCATAAACATTGGAGGAAACACAAGAATGTATTCTTCTTTGCCACCATTAAACTCAGGAAAAAAATGTTGCACAAGGAGGAGGAGGAGAAAGAAAGAGAAAAAAAGGAGAGAAGAAATGGCGCCCTCCCCACCCCCCCCCCCCCGGTGCGGGGAAGCATGTCTAAGAGTTTCTTTGTCATCACAAACTTATTAATTGCTGAATACAATACAGCCTAGTCACCTTCAAAAATTGCTGCACTACAAACTCGTTAATGTTATCAGCTAACAAGGAACTTCCTGAAACTTGAAAAGGGGAAGACAGGAGCAAACCCACTTCTTTTTAAAAAGAATCAGAAAAATTAACGCAAACTCACCTTACTGTTAATCCTGATATTCCAAGAATCATTATTTGATGGATGAAGAGGGTCACCAAGAACATAAGATGGTGGAGGGGCATAACGCTTCAAGAGTGGAACTCTATCTGGAGTATAATCATCATCACTCTCATAGTATATCTCAGAATATGGTCCTAAAGCTTTAAGAATCATTGCCAACAGCATACTTAAACCCTGCACATAAAACATGACCCGGTAGGCAAACTGAAGAGCAGTGAAAGCTAGCTGAAACAATTTATAAAAACTACAACCTATACCGGGAAGGCAACAAAAAGGAAAATCGGCAATAAATTAGTATGAGCAGTTATACAAATAACAAATAAATTACTTTTGATACTCCAAAAAAGATTAAAACAAGAATGACCGTGTTGAAAATAAATCACCCAATCCACCCAATCTATACGTGGAAAATCAAGATGTTCCGAACTAAGTTATGAGCATACAGATGTAGCTAAACAAGTGACACATGACTCCATAAATAATCATTAAACAACTCTGGCTGAATAAAAGAACATAATATGCATGTTTGCAAGAGAACGAAAATCTACACATGGAAAATCAAGATGTTCTGAACTAAGTTATGAGGATATAGATGTAGCTAAACAAGTGACACATGACTCCATAAATTATCATTAAACAACTCTGACTGAATAAAAGAATATAATAAGCATGTTTGCGAAGAGAGAGAGAGAGAGAGAGAGATGAGAAGACCTGCACAGAAACTACAACCACGCCAACCCACTTGCAGACTTTCAAAGTTTTCTCTCACAAAATCTTTGAACTTATTAAAATTTCCTGTTTGATCTTCTGGAAAGTCCTGGCACACAATCAGAGTAAATAAAAATCACTTAAGCCCTGTTCTCAATAGATTTTTTAACCAGCTTTTAGATTATAGATTAATAATAATATGTATTAATAGTGCTATCAATTAAATGTCAAATTAAATTTTAGATTTTTTGTACAACTAAATAATCTCAAATTAGTTGTACAAAAAATCTAAAATCTAATTTGAGATTTAATTGATAGCACTATTAATACAGATTATTGTTAATCTATAATCTAAAAGCTGATTAAAAAATCTATTGAGAACAGGGCCTAAAAGCTAATTCAAATATCAGTGTACTTCTTTTTGTGCCCATTCAGCAAAGTGCTACTTTGTATTGCTGGACAAGTACAGTAGTTTTTACCTCCTCCCAGTTGTGATTGAGGATCACATCCATGGCCACTGCAGCTTCGACCATGATAACCAGAAACACAAAAATCATATACTTCACATAGTCAAGGTTAACAAAGTTATTAGAACAAACATTTGCAGTACAATCACATGTTGGATCCAGATTAACTTTGTACTCTGAAACATAAAGCTATAATTTCTCATACTACATTAATTTCCCAAAACAAGGCCGCCATAATGACCAACAGTAAATATATAAAGAAATACACATTTTCTTTTCCAATATAAGCGTTCATAAATTAATTTAACAAAAGTAGTCCATAAGAAAAACGTATTGTTTGAAAAGAATGGATAACATTTATGTTTCCTTCTGTATAGTAAGGCAATCCCTATGTCTTTCCAATGGGAATATTTAAATAAAATCAAACACTAGCAACAACTAACCATCAGAGTAACTCTGCACAATTTCTTCAGTAATATGATTATTGTAGTTACAAAAATCCGTTCAGTTAGTGGATACAGAACAAAGACAGCAACCATTGGCAGTCTCAGCAGCAATATGCCCTGAGCATGTCACAATACACAAAGTCACCCCAATGCCAAGAAAAGAGTAGATGAACCTGCAGTCACACAAAACGTAATGGATCAACTCCAAGCCTCAAACAGTCACATTGAAAGAATAAGATACAAAGTAATCATGTATCTCAATAAATCAAACAAGAAAATTCTCATTGTTTAATTTGATCGTTACATACAGAAACCATCCAAAACAAACAACAGCCGAACATGGAAAGGCCTTAAAGGTTGCAATGCACATTAACAAACAAACCCCACATTGCATAAACCAGATAAAGAAAACGTAGAATTTGAACGAAAATCATGTACCTATCTAGGTTCTCAAAAGTTTTCATTACAACACAGTACACATACACATTGGTCTCGTCATAATTTCCTTTTCAGATAGTTCACCACAACATTCTAAGCCATCGCCATTATCCATCAAATTTATTCAACCCTCAATAACAAGGTACTATCCCATCCAAAATATTTTGATTTTCCACTCTCATTCTCTCCTCATCACTCAACTGACAATCCATAATTAACCCACAAAAATGAAGAAACCAAGACTTCTTCAATAAAGGAAAAGAAAGGCCAAATCTGTGAATCACAGACTCATAATCATTACCATCCTCAACTCCCAAAGAGGGAAACAAAAAAAAGATAATTTTTTTTTCAAGAAACAAAAAAGAAAAGTTTAAAGACAACAAACCAACCAGTCAAGAAAAGGAAAGAGAACCATCAGGTCCACCAAACCAACCAACCAATCAATTACCAATAAATCAATAAAGTAAGCAACTTTCTTGCAAATTAAGAAATAAAAAGAAAAACCCATCATTTTTCGGGTATAAACTAGTAAAAGAAAATTACCAAGGGGCAGGGATATCAGGGGGATTAGGACCCATATGCCTTTTCCAAGCCATAAACATCCAAAGGGCATATAAAATCATAGCTATACCCACCATTCCAATCCCTGAATTCACCATTTTCAGAATGGATTGCAGGCAACTCCGAGCCATTCTCCCCATTTTCCAATCAATTTTTTTTTTTGCCAAAACCCTAATCCTGGATCAATACCAGAGTTGTTAGGGTTAAGCGCTCAGGTTTTTTTTTTTTTTTTTGAACTTTTGCTGAAACCTGTGATTGATCAGGCAAAAACCATTTTGGCTCCGAAATTTGAGCCAAAAACAATGGAAGAATTTATTTTTCCAATTCCTTTATTAATTATATATATAAATCAGAGCAACAAGTTGCTGTGGTGTAGTGGTTATCACGTCAGTCTTACACACTGAAGGTCCCCAGTTCGATCCTGGGCAGCAACAACTCGTTTTGTATATTATTTAGTTCCATTTTTTTTCTATAATAGAAGTGTTATTTGGACCCTAAAAAACACATTAAATGGTTCCAAGTTCAATTATTACCAAGTTTATTTAGTTGTTACAAAATCATACATTTATTTAGTTTCATATTTTTCCTATAACAAAATTGTAATTTTGACTCTTTGAAAAAGTGTTAATTTGATGGTTTAGATAAAGTGTTCATATAAAATCAAACAATTATTTAATTCCATTTTTTTCTATTATAGAAGTGTTATTTGGACCCTAAAAAACACATTAACTGGTTCCAAGTTCAATTATTACCAAGTTTATTTAGTTGTTACAAAATCATACATTTATTTAGTTTCATATTTTTTTTTCTATCACAAAATTGTAATTTCTTCTCTTTGAAAAAAGTGTTAATTTGACGGTTCATATAAAACAGTTCATTTTATCACAAATGTGACCATATAATTCATTTTGTGTGTATTTTAGTTGCTGTTAAGTTATTCTTCAGAGATAAAATGTTCTGACAGATTATATTCCAGTATGATATTAATGCGTAACCAAAGAAAAATCCGAGCTCGCGTTCAAGATCTTCAGACTATCACGTGTCCTCCAACTGTTCGTAGTCCAGACCATGCTGTGGTATAAAATCTTGTAAACCAAAATTAGAAGTAGGCTTTGTGATATTCAAGAGTAATGTGCAACAAGCTAAAGCATTATGTACAAAACCAATAGGTACACAGAGCTCTATATGTTGGTAACAACCAGTTGAGGCTACAAATTCCTTCCAAAGTATAAAACTTGCATCAGCTCAGGCTGTGCGTGTGACACTTTGTGTTTGTCTCCAGGAAACTTTAAGGAGATGAAGTTTATATTACCAAATCCTCTACAGATTTTATTTTGGAACAACAGTTCAATCTGCTCTAGAGATTTACCTTTAGTTTCTGGAACCATAATATAAACGAAGGCAACAGAAATTGCAGAGAGTGCACCAAATATAAGAAAGGTTCCAGCTGTAGTAATTGCATGTGAAACAGATAAGAAGGACATAGCAATCAGGCCACTGCACACTCTACTGACAACTCCTCCAATTGCTGATGCTTGAGCTCTAAGCCTTAAAGGAAAGATTTCAGAAGTTAAAACCCAACAAACTGGACCAATGCCCACAGAAAAGAATGCTACATTTCCGCAGACTGATAGTACTGCCAAGGCAATCCCAATAGATCCTGCTCCCAGAAAAGAAAGGCTGATTCCCAACAGAAACAAACACAAGGTCATGCCAATTGTGCTCTCACATAGAGCAGTGGCTTTCTGCCAACCTTGTCAATAAGAATGATGGCCACAAGTATAAATGCGGTTTTTGTAACCCCCACAGTAACTGTAGCAGCTAAAAGGTTTGAGTTACTATCAATACCAGCAGCTTTAAAGATCTTGGGGCAATAATAAATGGTTGCATCAATACCAGTAATCTGTTGGAAAAACTGGATGCCAAAGCCAGTAATCATCATCCTGCCAAGTGCAGGAGAAGGACGTAGCAATTCACGCCACACAGCCTTGTTTTGATGCTTCTCTTCATCAGCAACTCCAGCAGCCAATTGAATTTCTGATAGCCACTCATCTACCTCCGCATCATTTTCATTTGTTTTCAACAGAATAGCTCTCGCCTCTTGAATTCGGTTATGCATAACCAACCACCGTGGTGACTCAGGGATTATGCATAGAGCAAATGCAATGAAGACTGCAGGCAGAATTCCCACAGCAAGCATTATCCTCCAGTTTATGTTTGCTGGAAAACCAGAAAATGCATAGTTGGAGACGTAACCAAGAAGGATCCCAAGATTTATGAAAACCTCAGGAAAGGAGGTGAGTGAACCTCTAGCAAATGCTGGTGATATCTCTGCAATATAAACAGGGTGCAACCATGACTCCAAAACCAATTCCAATTCCAGCCAAGATTCTTCCGATCATTAGTACCTCAAATGTGGGGGCAAGAGTCATTATGGCTACTCCTGCTTGGAAGACAAAAGCAGCTAAACCCATTGCCCATTTTCTTCCAGTGGCATCAGATATTCTTCCACCAGCTAAAATACCCAAAATTGAAATTATGCTCAAGATACCAAGAAAAATTTCTTCTTGCACATCCGTTATTTTCAAATCTTCTTTAATAAATAGGATTGCCCCACTCATGACACCTACATCTGCATACCAAAAAAATTGGCCTCAAGTTACTTTAATAACCTCCTGTAGTGTGCCACATACACAAGTAGGACTAAAATTCCTGTTGCCATGTTTTCAGTCTCAACCAACAAAAGTCACAACAAGAAACTGAAAAGATCATGTAAATCCAAATTACACGGTAAATACATGGGCTTCAAGTGATACGAGATCGTATCATTGGACAACAAAAAATGCCAGTTAATTTAATTAAAATACACTTGACAGCTTATAATTGCATAAGGCTTCCTGCTACTTCATTTCATTCATGATAAATACACGGTAAGGCTGATATTTTTCCTATATGTCATAACCCCCTCTATTGTCTCATCGTCTTGATCCTTTTCCTTGATACCCTATAATAGGCACATTAAGGATTACAGAACTTAGGACGGCATAACTGAGGTTAGGTTACTATCATTATCGCTATGATACTTTTAAACATTAACAATGGCCTAACAAACATCAAACAGCAAAATAATGAGATCCTAGACAAGTCTAGAACCAATGAGCTGAATGTATGAAAAACATCATTAAATTTCAAAAAAGATAAAACACTTTTTTTTCATCCGTATTTTCTCTCCAAACTCCAAAGTGGCTAATAATATCATCTTGATATTGTAATATCAGGATTTTAATAGTGTTGATCCTTTTCTCACCTCGAATTCTTTCTTTCCTCCAAAATTGAACACAGCAAATTTTATCAACTAAAAGGGGCAAAATCCCGTAAGCAACTGGGCTAATCATTGACCAATCAAAGTAAACATGAAAATTAAGGTCAAACTTCTTACCATACCCAATAAGGACATTGTTGATAGATGCAAAAGCAGCACAAGCAAGAACAAACTTCCTTGTACTCTTCCCTCTTTTTTCCAGCTGCTGATGATGATCTGAGGCATCACCATCACTATCAGATACGTCAATATCCATTCTTTTGTACTTAATCTTAGCTTCCATAGCCAAAGAAGACAGCCCCATCTCCCCATTCCCCTTATCTGGGATTCCCATTGCTAAGCTCCAAAATGAGTAGATGACAAAATGGGATGGACCCAAGATTGTTATGTGTTTCTTGGTCTTTCAAAGCTGGCAAAAACTGTCAGTGCAAAACCCTAAATTATCAGCCTAAAATGGAGAGAAGACTGGGCAAAGGGTTTTTTTTTCTTTTTTTTTTTGGGTCTTTCTTGCCTAAAACCTCTGTGAAATGATCAGAAGGCTTTGAATTGACTCTCACTTGGATTGGAGCCTGGGAGTTTTGAATAACGTTTTCTGATGGTGTATCCTAGTCAAATTTGTTGAAATATTGCCCCAAAAAAAGAAATTCGGCATTTATAGGTGTCAGAAAAAATTTTTTAGCATCTAAAGATGTCACGTTTGGAAAACTCGGAGCTAAAATTTTTTTTTTAAATTTGTCATGCACCACGTTTGGGAAACGCGGTGCGTGAACAGTAGCCGCGTTTGAGAAACACGGCGGTTACTGTTCATTTTTTTTTTTTTACAGAATAGGTAAGTGTTTAAGGTTTTTTGTATTATTGTTTAGGTAAATTTATAGGATTTAAGTAAAAGTAATCGAAGTAGTTCAATATTTGAATTGAAGAATTTTAGATTTAAAAATAATAAAGCTATAATTACCAAATTTTGATATACCACTAAATTTTCTAATATCTTGTGGGTCAATTTTTTTTTTTCGAATGCGAAATCTAGTTTTTAGAGAAAGTGTGCAAAAGTCTTCTAGTAAAATTGTAATTTCAGCACGTAAATACCTTTTTGGTCAATTTTTTATTTTTAAATTCATATTTTATACCCTTGTACAAATTTCTAAATTTTGTAATTTTTTTAGATGAACTACTATTTTTTTGTGTACCACGTCAATTCAAGGGCAAAATAGTTATTTTCAATTTTTTTTTAATCTTAAATTCATATTTCATAATTTTAAGCACAATTTATATTTGTGATAATTTTTCAGGTACAAAAAAAATAACGATTTTGCCTCAGGTATGTATGCATTATTAAAAAAATAGTTTTTGAACCCGAAAAATTATCACAAATTTAGAATATACGTAAAAGTATGAAATATGAGTTTGGGATTCAAAAATAGCCAAAAAAAGGTATTCAAAAATTGAAATGATTATTTTGTCCTTGAACTGACGTAATACATAGAAAAATAGTGATTCATCTAGAAAAATTTCAAAATTTAGAAATTTGTACGATAGTATAAATATGAATTTAAAAATAAAAAATTGACAAAAAATATATTTACGTGCTGAAATTACAATTTTCCGGAAGACTTTTGCACACTTTCTCTAAAAACCAAATTTCACATTCTGAAAAATAAAAAATGGCTCACAAGATATTAGAAAATTTAGTGGTATATCAAAATTTGGTGTTTATAGCTTTATTATTTTTAAATCTAAAATTTTTCAATTCAAATATTGAATTACCTTGATTACTTTTACTTAAATCCTATAAATCTACCTAAACAATAATACAAAAAATCTTAAACACTTACCTATTCTGTAAAAAAAAAAAAAAAGGTTAAAAAAGTGAACAGTAAAAAAGTACGTGAACAGTAACCGCCCGCGTTTCCCAAACGCGGAATACTGTTCATGCGCCGCGTTTGGGAAACGCGGAGCATGACAAATTAAAAAAAAAAAATTCAGCGCCGCGTTTCCTAAAGGCAGCGCCTTTAGATGCCAAAAAATTTTTTCTGACACCCATAAATGCCGAATTTTCTTTTTTTGGGGCAATATTTCAACAAATTTACCTGTATCCTAGGAAGTTTTGTACCGGAAAGATTATAAGTGCACTTTGGGAGTTGGGGTGGGGACAAATATAAAAAAAAGGGTTAATAACACTTTGCCCCCTTAAAGGTATGTGGTAGTCACACTTTGGCCCCCTAACCTTTGGATATATACATTTTGCCCCCTCTATGTATCTTCTTTGACTTTGACCTACTTGTATGAATTTTCTCTTCTCAAATTAACCTTACCTATTCCTAAACTAACTTAGCTTTATGAGTTTGGGTTAATTACTTTAATGATACTTAAATTTTTTTATGAGTGTCACTTTAGTATCTAATCTTCTAATTGTGTCTATTAAGTCTCCCAACTTTTATAATAGAGTTTAATTGGGCTCTATGCCAATTGATGACAAAATTATCCTTCTAATTATGTCATTTTATGTTTTTTCTCTCTTTTACTTTTTTTCATTTTTTATATTTATTTTGCTTTATTCCTCCAATTTCTCCCTCCAACAACATTTAGTGTAATCAATTTTCCTCTAAAATTAACTCATTTTTTATATTTGTTTCAATTCATATTTGGTCCAACTTAGCACACATTTTAAGCTGTCTATTATGCTACATTAAATCATGGCCATTAACTTGTGGGAAATGGCACTTGTGAAGTCCCAAATCCAAAGTTCTTAAGGATATAAATGGCGTTGGAAGGAGAAATCGAAGGAATAAAGAAAAATAAATATAAAAAATGAAAAAAGTAAAAGAGAGAAAAAAAAACATAAAATGACATAATTAGAAGGATATTTTGTCATCAATTGGTATAGGGGCCAATTAAACTCTATTATAAAAGTTGGGGACTCAATAGACACAATCAGAAGATTAGGTACTAAAGTGACACTCATGAAAAAGTTTAAGGATCATTGAAGTAATTAATCCAAACTCATAAAGCTAAAGTTAGTTTAAGAATAGATAAGGTTAATTTGGGAAGAGAAAATTCATATAAGTGGGTCAAAGTCAAACAAAACACATAGAGGGGGCAAAATGTATATATTTAAAGGTTAGGGGGGCAAAGTGTGACTACCCCATACCTTTAGGGGGGCAAAGTGTTATTAATCCTAAAAAAAATGATGATTCTGTATTTGAAGGCGTGCTTTATTTGCAGCTGAACGTTTAACGCCTCTAGCTGAATTGCACCTGATAGAATTGGAAGAATGTCACGAATTCGAAAATTGCCTTTTCAGGTGAAATGCAAAATGTCCTGAGCCCATGCCATTGAAGCCAAAGATCATGCGAGATCGTTTAAGACTCTTAAGCACCCCTCGAATTTTAGGTTAGGTGATGCATGCCGGAGCATCCCTCCTTTGGTGAGGGTAGTTTGGGATCTAAACACACTCTATTGTCATCATTGAAGAAAATCTCCGAGTTTAAAATTTCAAGAACTTCGAGTTATTGCTTTAGAAATAAAGATAGTTTTTTAATGTAAGTAGTCTTACATTAATCACATTTACAGCAAAACATTGAAAGGAGAAAAGTGGCAACATTTTCGCTGAAGGATGTGGGCTTTTCCAGAGCATATGAAAGACAAAAAGAGATATGAAATATTGCACAATCAAAAAGACAAAGCTACTGTTTCAAAGGCCTCATCTGTACAAATTAAGAGTGGCTCACCTTTCTAGTCTTTAGACACAAGTTATGATGTTTTAGGAACAGCTTTTCTTTCCAGGTCAATCTTAGTTACACAAACGTTGCTTATAATCACAGAGTTTTAAGCTGTCCTCTCCATTTTTTATTTAAGCTAATCCAACAAGCTTTTCGCTGACCTCCCATAGTTTGCGTGCCTTTTCTTCATCACTGGCTTCTTTCGAGAGCTTGTTCTCGAATGAAGAAGAGTTATTGTTCCAGCTCCAATATACACCCGATTTTGATAGGCTTGGATCACTTATTACCTGTAGTTTAAAAAGAAAAATATAAGTTTGTGTGTAAAAGATTGGGCGTACCATGCTTGAGTGATTTTCACAGACCTGTGCAAGTCTTTTCCCGGCTTCTTCTTCAGAAACATAACCCTTAGTGATATACTTCTGGAATGGTGGAAAGAGAAGCCTGAATAGGGGAATGTGTTCTCTGAAAAGGCCTGTTTCAGCAATGCATCCAGGGTAGAGGGAGGAGAAGGTGATTCCAGTCTCCTCATGAAATCTTCTATGGAATTCTTGCATGGTGAGCATGTTACAAACTTTGCTATCTTTGTAGGCTTTGGCCCCATCAAACTCTCCACCATCTATCATTGCTGAGGAATCCCGTCCATTCAAGCCGTTTGCAAGACCCCTTAGATCTCCAAGGTTAGCCTTTGGTGGCACATTGCCTGCCAAGGTATTCGTGTTTCCTGATGGAACAAAAGCAGATAAAACAACTTAATTTATTTTGCGAACCAGTTAAAAATGGAAATAAGCTTGTATGGAAATCAGCTGAAACAAAAACACCGTAAATAACTATTTCATTTCAGTAAATAACTAGATATTGTCAGGTATTTTCCTTTTGCTAGCTTCTTAGAATTGCTCCTAGATGAGGTTCAGAAACCTACTAGTCTCAAAAAATTATTTTGTGCAGTACGCAATATGTGATGAGTATAGATTACCAGTTATGGAGCCAACAATAATGAGGCGTTTCTGGGGGTAGTCTGACTGCTTTAGGTCATCTAGCAGCAACCTTGAAAGGAGGAAATGCCCAAGATGGTTCGTGCCAACACTTAACTCAAAACCTTCAGCTGTAAACGTTGGCTCTTTCGCAGTGGGCAAGTATACTGCAGCATTGCAAACTAGCACATCAAGTGGCCTCCCGGATCGTCGAAATGTATCTGCAAATTGGCGGACACTTTCAAGTGAAGCAAGGTCAAGGTGCACGACTGTATAGTTTTCTTTTGCAATGCCAACAGATTTTGCAGCTCTCTCAGCCTTGAGGAAGTTCCTGCAAGCCATGATCACATGCCATTTTCCTGTTTCAGCTATTGCCTTTGCTGTGGCTAGACCTAGTCCTGAGGAGGCTCCTGTGATTACCACATTTCCTTTTCTCAATGTTTTCTTCTCTTCTATTGCAGCCTGGGTGATTTCTGGGGCCGAAACTGTTTGTGCTCTGATTTTTCCAAGTGACAATCTCTTCCTAAAATCCTGCAACATGGAACAAAATGCCTGAGCTAGTAATTTTGGTCCCAGTATGTAAATATGTTTGTGAAACAGTGTCAATACAAGAGTCCAAGTTGTGGTCCTATAAGTTTTAGCTTATAATACATGTTGAACCTTTACAAACTTGACACATTTGTGGTTCACAGATTGTTCTGTAAATGTGAATAGATTAAGTGTGAATTGACTTGAAGGTCGGAATAGATAAAAGCATACATTGCATGCTTTGTGGTTCACAGGTTGTTCTGAAAGGCCACTGATGAGAATAGATTAAGTGTGAATTGACTTGAGGGTCTGAATGGATAAAACCATACATTACGTGTTTTGTCGAACAAACAGCAGCACGTTGATTAAAGATTACCAAAGCTCTCTTAGCTGACCGGACAATCGTAGTTCAATGCATGTGTCGAGAGGGAAACCGTTTAGCCGACAATTTCGTTAAAGACAGGACATAAAGTTCAGGGATGGTTTTGTGCTTTTTTTTTTCCCTATTAACCTCGTAGTGAGAGCAAGAGAGATTACAATTATCCACCACCCCAAGGAAACCAGGGCTTTTGTCCTCCTTTGCACCAATAAGTTTCTGCAGAACTCATTGCATAGGCTTTCTAAGATCCATTAAATAAGAAATACAGAACTTTCAACTAGTAGTTTTTCTATTTCCTTTCTAAACAGAAAAAAAAAATAAAACAGCTTTTATATTTACCCTGTTTTTTTTTTTTTTTTTTTTGCCTAAATCTGACAACACCATTCCAATACCAAATAAAAATCGAAATTACAGAATCAAGATTTATATTTCCTTTAACTTCATCAAATCAACAGAAGCTAAAGATAATTGATTAGGGGCATTCAAAAGAATACTTCATTCGCAAGCATAATTCCTGAATTCAAGAAGACGAGCACATTCCGTTCAATCTTATCCCTAAGTCAAAAACAATTTTCTCAATTCCAATCCAAAATATGCCAAAACTGAAAGAACCCATATGTGATAATACATTACCTTGCTCAATTTGGAAGATGGAACAAAATCAGCTTTAAGATTAGTTGACACTGAAACTCCAAATAGAGTTGTCTCCTTTAGAGCTGCATTTGACTTACCCTGTCACAAGAAGTACTAGTATTAATTCACAAATATTAACAAGAAGTAGCATCAAGAAACAATAAAAAGTTCCTCGAAGAGCAACTTGTTACATACCTCTTTGTGGAGGGAAAGAGCAGATGGAAGCAAAGTAGCTGCTTGCAAAGCCATGCAATCAAACTATAGCAGATAACTAGAAAATTGGGGTATGCTTTTCAAGAACTGGATTGTTTAAATCAGTCTCTGCTCAAGTTCGGCTAGTTTTGTTCAGTGTACTTAAAAAGAAAGAGCATCTAAGGCAGGCCTACACAAGATATGGACATAATCCATCTATATATCAAACATTGCTTTCAAAGTGGGGATGATGGGAAGGGAAATGAGATGGATAAGGGGGGCCATGGTTATGCCAACTAAGCTTCATTCCTCCAATCAAATTTGGATTACTGGATTTCCATTGGTGGGTAGGATGCATTTGCCACTCTTGTCATCCAGAAACCCAAAATGTATCCAAAAAAATCTACTACATTAATTCCTATGTGCCATTGAAAGTCTTTTTTTTTTTAACTTGTCTCAAATTGTTTGTCATTTTTAAAAGGTCAAATCATAGTCATTACTCTTTTTTTTTAAGTTTAATCTCTCTTTTTTTTTTAATGGCACGTGTCATATAACTAAATTTCTAAACTTAGTATGTAATTTATAAATCTTGAACAAATATTAATATGCACACACTATTCTTAAAATTATGAATTTCGAAATAACAACACTCACTTGGTTCGCAGATCGGAATCGGAATCGGAATTGGAATCATTCACTTTGGAATTGGAATGAAGTTTTTCATTCCAATATCCTTGCCTGGTTGGATGTCGGAATCGGAATCGGAATCATTCACTTTTGAAGATTTTATGATCCTAAATCATCTAATTTTATTGATTAACAAATAAATGATGATGTTTATTAATAGTTTATCACAACAAAACAAATAAGAAATCAAAAAGAAGTCAAAGTTGTAAAATTTTTAGAAATGATTCCGATTCCCCCCAATTTAGTCGGGAATGGAGGATTCCCAAATTTTCAGAAATGATTCCGATTCCCCGATTCCCATTCCCTCCAACCAGGCAGGCTATAAGGGATTCATTCCGATTCCTGATTCCGATTCCCATGTACCAAGCAGCCCATGTGGGATTGAGGAAGTGTTATATAGATAAACTGAATTGGTAGGGATATTAACCAAATAATTCGATTCTCAGGCCCGCCTATTCCCTCGTATGGATTGTGGGCTTCAAAGAAAAAAGAAAAAGCTAAAATAAACTCTCATTTGTTTGGGCCTAGGAGTTTAAATCTAGAATATATTATAACAGTAAAAGGCCAATTTGGAATCTCTACAATAAATCCCCATTGGGCTTGGCCCAAAGAAGATCTCGGATGTCCTATAGTTACTTTCCGGTTACTGAGGCCTTTTCACTGCATCACCCAGTTAGGACCAAGTAATATATTTTGGTATTCACATATCAATTTTTGAGTAACTATGTATTGTTGATGTTTTGCATCTAAACAATTGGGGTACTGGTTAGCACCTCCATGTGTATTTCAAAAGGTTAAAAACTTGATTTCGATTTTTACTGATCATGCGAATTTATCTGGTACCAAATTTCTCTTCTAATGATTTTTTTTGTATTATCAGGGTTTCGTTGGTCCAATTCTTTTGCATATAAATGTTTTATGTACATTACTATTTCAATACTTCACACGAAATATTTCTCGCAAGTTCGGATAAAAGGATGGAAACAGTAAATAGAAATATATAAGGTATCAATTTTGTTTATCCGATTGAAAATGGAAATATTGTTTTGAAAAACTCAACCGTATAATATCAATCATTTAATCGTGAGATCTTTAGTTTGACTCTCAACTCTTTCTCTAACTCCTTTTTCCTTGTACGACTTGTATTTTTCTTTAAATTGAACAAAAAATGTACTTGTTATAGCTGTAAATGCACCTACCTCGCCAAACCCTCAATCATCCAAACTAATACGAATTTCATTTTTGACAGCACATGTAACTTTTAGCTAATCCAAAGAAGCTAGTAAAACGTATTACAACATTCATCAACTCATTGGTCTTCCTTATTTTTAGCTATAAAACTTCAAAACTCTGCAAGATCAATAATATTTCTCACTTTAAACATATTTTGTGACAGGCCAGCAAAATAAACTTGATAAAAGTTTTCGCTCCCTATTGGCAACAAACTAATTAGGAAAAAAATTTTAAAACAGAAGTAGAAAATTGTCGGTGAGAATTCATTTCTTGTCTTTTATTGCAGCAATGGAAGGTCAAAATCTTTCATAGGTATGAAAGGAATTTCCATTAAGGAGATGGAAACATCAGTGAAGGGATTTAATTTGGTTGAATATGAATTCCCTGCACAAGCAGTAAGTCACCTAACTACTTAGACAAATTGTTCTGGCAATCCATATTTTGCTAGTGTTTGTGGCTAGAAAGCCATGAAGTCTCATGTCAGCAGATTAGGTTTGCTGCCACCTTTTGCAAGCCAAGTTTGATAAATTATACTTACTACGTAGGTACATGATTTTTTTAACTCTTTAGAAATTCCCTTCTTGGTCAAGATTCATGTGGTTTGATCAGAACTCTTAGTCGTGTCGTTTGAAAAATAAAGAACTCTCAGCGTGCTGAAATAATAGAATTTCATGTTCAGAGCATTGTTTAGCTTGGTCAATCATAAACTAGTTGAGTTATAGTAAAGGATTATTGAAATGAAAATATCTTTCCTTCTAGTGGCTATCATTGTTTCCATTGATAATTCCGTATTCCTTTGAACTTCGAAGAAAAAATAAAAATTTTGTTGTCCTCTTGGACTTTAAACTATAGAATAAATTGGACCAAAATGTTTCATGTAAAACTATTTTCTGAAAAAAATTAATTAGTTAAGATGTTGATTAATTACAAAGCACCATTCTTGTGCATTATCCGGAGAGTATTGTTATTCAGAAATCACTCCATTTGTTTCAAATTGATATCCGAGTTTAACATAACACAAATAGCAAAGATAAGTGGAAAAAATAGAACAATTAGAAGAAAATTGAGAAAAATGTAAGATTCCCTAAATTATTTGTCTTAGTTTTAATGTAATACTTATAATTACATTATATTATCGGAAAAGAAAAATATAATTGCATGTCAAACCGTGAAATTAAGGAAAAGCTCAAGCGGTAAAACCATCTTTCTTTTGAGCTATATGTTATAATTCGACTCTCGCAGCTGTCATCGCGATTCCTCATTTCCCCTTTGCGTTTAATTGTAAAATGGAGAAATGAACAAAATGGCAGGAGTACCATAGTTCACTAAAATTCACTCATTCACGATTTCTTTTATTTAACGCAGAGGAAAAGCAATAGCCTTAGGATGACATCAAAATGTGGGGCGTGGTTTGGGTTTTAGGTAAATTGGCGGCGACCAAGCTAAGAAGATAAATTACGTCTGCATTACCACAAGTTTAGATATTTTACTTGTTAATTAATTATACAATTAATTTTTAAACATATCATTTTTAAAGATGATATCATGGGACGGCAAACGGGGCCCTCTCAATTCAAACTATATTTTGTCAATAATCCCATTTTAGAGGATTTAAAGAAATCTATTGAGTGGTATACTTAATTAAGAAACCATTCTCATTAAGTATATAATGTGTGCATGGCCACCTATTGATATTCCAAGACTTAATAATACAATTGTTGATCTGATTAGTTATGCTCAGGTGATAAGAGATTCCTATTGGAAGCAGCATCTTTTGAAGAAGATAAAAAGATCATGGTTCTATTCTTGTTGCATTTTCCTCATTGATGTGCCAAATGTAGTGGAACTTGCTGTTTAACCACGTAAAATGTCATTTCAGAGTTTTAAATTTGTGGCAAATTAGGAAAGTGTAAGAGGATACTTGCTCTAACAGTGTAAATTGCTTTAGATGTTACACACTTTGATTGATTCTTCAACTTACCAAGCATTTATTTCTCTCAAAAGTAAATAAATAAAAGTATGAATGAACCATATAGTTGTATCTCGTTTCGAGCACAATCTCATCCTCGATTGATTTAGATAATCAAGAAATAATTATTACCTCAAATAAAACTAATCCCTAAACCCTACCGGAAGGTCAAGAATGGTTAAGGAAGATGAATGTGGAACGTTGGATGAGACTATGAGTATTGCCAAAGCCATCTTAATCCTAATTATGATACTGAGAAGGAAGAGAAATGTGCTCAAGTGATCGGCAAGTATATGTCAGCAAAAGTTGCAATTATTGGTAAACCTGCGATGAGAGTTTTCTGGACCATTTTAAGGTCATGGAGACAACCATTTCATGAAATAGTCCAACAAAGAAAATCATTTTTAGGTGTAGCAATGCAATACAATATACCATCGCACTTCGTATCTAGCGCCATACAAACAAATGAACCAAAAGGGAAAGACAAAGAGTAGGGTAAGAAAACAAGGGATATAGATTGAGAAAGAAACTGCAAATTGCTCAAATAATATTACTATAACAAGAAATGCAGAATTACAAGAATATTATCACAACACATACCTAGATAAAAATGCACAGCAACTTCTCTAATTTCCATCCTCACTGATCAAAAGTTCGCGAGGAATGGATGCAAGGAGGGTAAAAAAGTTCCCCCATTGCTGGTTTCTAGACAGCTGAATGAATTATTTATAACTAGAAAATTACCACTAGATAGAACATTGTTTTAAGTATGTGCTACATAAAATCCTAGCATGACATGTTCTAATGGCTAATGTTGACATGTAGAGGACAGCATAACTCTTTGCACAAGGCAAATAAGGCACTGATCAATTTGCCACTGCAGAAGAAGGGCCTAAAATATGCAGCCTTTCTTTGCTGATTGGTGTGGAGGAAATTGGAGGATAAAATGAGGACTGGGAATTGCATGAGAAAGTTAAAAAGAGGTTAAAGGCCGAAATGGACCTTGTTGACAATGGAAAACCGAAAAAAAAAAAAAAGACAAAGAAAGAAAAATGAATACCACAGGCGACCTGGGGATGGAGTGGTGGAAAAGAGAATTGTAGGCCAAAGACGTGATTATGAATTCAAAGAAAAGGAAAAAGGAAAGAAGTGAAGGATCAAAGGAGTCAAACGAGGTGTCAAATGTGCATAATCTGCGACTAGAAAAAGCGAAAAAAAAAATATGAGGAGATTGCCTAAAAGTGCTCTCCTACCAAAAAGAATTTAGAGAAATGGAGGAAGAAAGAGAAAACTTTGCGCCTGTATTATTCTAGTGGTAGTGAGATGACTAATTTGAGCCTAATGCTGCAGATTCTAGGTGAAAATTTTCAGTCTTGATCCTTCCAAAAGAAGGGTCTCATTGGGCCTGAAGTTGAAGAAGATGAAGCAGCATTATCAAGTTGCCTCTGAGAATCAGAATCATGAGAACTTTGTTGATGAACATTGGCAAGATGAAGATCAGGAGGTAACATGAGATTGTTGGAGGAATCCAAATCATCCCAAACTGGACTACCTGGACCCCAACCTGCTGGTATTGCATTCATCCAATCACCCCAAACTAACTCAGATGCCTGTGAATGTGATGCTGATACACCTTCAGCTGCACCAGAACTGCTCTCCATAGGGGCTAGAACTTCATCGCTAGCAGTGACTTCGCTCGATCCCCATCCAGATTGCTCATCAGGATTATCCCCTAATGCAGCTGCTGGCAACTCTGGGATGTAAGCCTCTGAACTAGGCCCTTCAGGAGCTTGATCAGGCTGCTGTGATCCAGGCCTATTTGATACTATATTTTCATGGGGAGTCGGAAGGTCAGATGCGGATGAATCCCCTTCTCCTGCTGCTGTCGATGATTCTGCTTTTTCTTTGCCAAGGAAGAGTTCAGGAAAATTAAGCTTTGCATTCTCCCCTCTCAACTTAAATGCCTCGCGATCATAGGCCAAGGCTGCATCCTCAGCAGTGTCAAATGTGCCTAGCCAAAGACGAGTCCTGTTTCGAGGGAGACGAATTTCGGCTACCCATTTGCCCCAATGCCTCTGCCTAACACCTCTATATAGCTTTGTAGTAGAAATTGGCTGTATTGGTGACCTGAACAATGTCCTAGGGTCCTGGCCTTGCCCCATCCTATTCACCATCATCCTCCTTCCTCTAGGACTTAAATTCAATGCATCACTCCAATACTGCAAAAGCTGTTGCTGCTGATGCTGTGAAGCAGCTGCTGCTGCATCCCCTGCAAAATAAGGCGGGAATGCAAACCCCTGCTGCTGCTGCTGCTGATGCTGATAGTATTGAGGAGCAAAAGAGATCATTTGCTGCTCATTTTGCTGCATTGGACGGAACAGAGGAATTGTATTCTGTTGATTTCTATCAAATGTATGTGTTCTTAAATGCCGAAAACTTTCTAAAGATTGTTGATTTCCATCAAAGGCAAAGGGAAAAACATGCCTTGAAGATGAAGAATAAGAAGAAGAATAAGAAGAAGAAGAAGAAGATGGTGAAGAAGCTGGAAAAGGAAAAGTTAATGGATTTGAACCACTAGTACTATAAGGAACAGTAAGGGAAAGAGAAGGTAGTGGAGTTTGCTGAGGTAAAGAAGAAGAGGAGGATTGAGGAAAAGGGTCTTGGCGTTCAGGACTTCTGATCCTCTTGAAAGGCCTATTATCCATGGAAGCTTCATCAAAAACTGGCCCCCATTGTTGTTGCCTTTCTAAGCTAAAATCAAAACTCCTATTGCCTTGACCTCTGTTTCTATCCCAATCCATTTGAGCTGAGTTTTGTGATTCTTCTTCCAAAACCTTCTTTGATTTCCCCCTGTTCCTAGGTGAATCCATTGACACTAAAATCATCCAACAACCTAAGAAAAAGATTGGCAGATTTTAACCAGCCGCTCGCTCTCTTATTATTGTTCTATATTCCCCTGCTTATATTAAAGACAGTAAAACAGAGTTTTTGTGATGGATCACCAAATTAAAGAGACTAAAAAAGAGAACAATTCAAGCTGAAAAACTGAAATTTGCTAAAGACCCAAATGAGATTTTCCGTCAATCTTCAAAACCCAGATTTTAATTTTTGGAAAAATTAAGGAAAAGAAGGGAAAACAAGAACCTATCTTTTTAAGAAGTAACAGAGGAAAACAGACTGAAGGCTTTAGTTCTTGAGCAAACCATCCCAAATCTCTTACGTAGAGAACAAAATAGTGTTGTATGAGAGAAGCGAGCGGCTTCAAGAAGAGATGAATAAAAATCTAAATGCGTTTTCGGAGGTCAGTGAATAGGAAAATGTTGAAAATGAGGAGAGAGTCAGTCACGGGGTGGCTGGAAATGCAGGGGATATTTTGAATATGAGTGTTCTGTTTTGTGAAAAAAGTAAGAGACATGAAGCTTGGGGAGGTGGGTTTATAAGAGGCCAGAAAA
Source organism: Mitragyna speciosa (assembly GCA_024721245.1). Lineage (NCBI taxonomy): Eukaryota > Viridiplantae > Streptophyta > Magnoliopsida > Gentianales > Rubiaceae > Mitragyna > Mitragyna speciosa. The sequence continues at coordinate 4,192 of JAMWEH010001904.1, read as the reverse complement.
AGATTTGGTATTTGATGTGTAGAAGCATCGCGGTGGTTGATCACTGCATTTTAAATTTGGTCCCACACGCCTTCTTTCTAGTATTTTTCTTGCTTCCAGTCTAATTTTTTTTTTTTTTTCTGTTTTGCCTCCACTAAAATACCACCCTATCTCCCTCCTCCCTCTGGCCTCATGCCTTTTGTCAATTGTTTTCATTTTTTTAATCATTTGAGGCCAATTAAATAAATTTGGAGAATCTAGTAACATATATTATATAGATATTGTGATTAAGTAACCAAAACTACGTTAAAGCTTTGACAAAAAAAATTGTGAAAAATACAATCCCACCATTTTAGTTAATTGAAGTTTAACTAAATTATAAAAATATATGAAGTCCCTACTCTCTCTCTCTCTCTCTCTCTCTCTCTCTCTCTCTCTCTCTCTCTCTCTCTCTCTCTCTCTAGTGGTGTGTAAAGTATAAGAAATAGTACTGTACAGTTGACCCTTTCATCTGAAGATTCAGGCATTTGTTTGAAATAACCAAAACGTAAAGCAAAGTAGTTGGTGTGCAGCAAAAATGTTGTCAATCAAAGCTAAGCTGACAAATGTTGGAGAGTCGTATATTTTCCTTACTAAACCGACTTTATATGTGGTTGCTAGTAGAAGCATGTAGACTCATCTGATGGTTTTAAAACTCCGGACAATTTCCTCCTGCAGCATAGTATATTTACATGTGAAGAGCTATATAAACAACTTATATTTTTGTTTCATTTTTTTTAATACATGAACTAAGTTCCTCTTCCAAATATTAGATTCAGTCACCCAGCATATTGGTTTTGTTTTTTACTGTACCTATCTTCTGGTATTTTAAGACTTTGTTTAGGACTTTGAGGCTAGAGTGGCTACAAATGCACCACTAATCAAAGATATATATATATATATATATATATATATATATATATAATATAAGGGAGGGAGAGGGGATTGGATGTGCTGCCAATATTAAACCACTTCTGTATACGGTTAGTCCTTAAACAGATGTGGCAAGTTGTAAACGGTTGTCATAATATCATATTGGCTTCTCTTTTGACTATTTTCTCAATGCTAGAGATGACTCTCATTCCTATGACGGGCGCCAAATTTGTTTCTATCAAAGCTATGCCTCGAGCCTTTGCCTCCCTAGCATGCAATCCTCCAATTGCATCTAAACATCTGTGTTTGACCAATTTGGTAGGGAAAGTGACATTTTGTCACTTAACTGGGACAACAATTGATAAGTCCTCTTTTGTAAATCGTCAATAAGCATTTTCCTTTGGAGTAACCACTTGAGAACAAGTATTCCTTATTGAACTCACAAGATTTGAGGGGTGGAAATCAGGTTGGGATTCGGATTGACGGATTGAGTTGAAACCTAAGTATAACAGCCAAGCTAGTTAACTCAAACCTAACCTGTCAACCCGCAAACCCGAAAAAAGCTAACCCGAACATGATCCACCGAAAAAAAATTCACATGTCATTATTAAGGAAGTTTTGGAGTCAAACGGGTTGACCCGCCAACCCATTTGACTCGAAAAACTTCTTTAATGTCAAGTTTTTTTGAAGTCAAATGGATTGACTCGAACCCGAACTCGACCTGATTTTTTGATTTTTTTGGGACAACCTGACTTTAACCTGAAGTTGACCTGTTTATTTGATGAGTCAGTCGTGTTCAACCCGATTTCGACCCGAACCCAACAAGCCTTGACCCAAACTCATTATTTTCGTGTAGGTTTATATTTTGTTTTTGAATTGTGTCAAAAATTGCCACCCCTAGATTTGATTAATGGAGAATCGCCTTTGTCATGCAACTGTCATCATCTATTTGTTTCGTACATATATTTTGTAGATTGAAGGCCAACAAAATGCATTCTATCATCCCCTCAAAGAATGTGGTTTGCATGATATTCAATGGTTGGTAGTAACATGTTAGATGGTTCATTTGTCTGTTTTCTTATACCCCTTTTTCCATGGTGATTCTTCAACGTGTTTTGCGATCTTTTAGAGATTTCTCATACTACCATTATTAACTCTAATCAGATTTTTTTTTTCAAATTTGACCAAGAATCAGTCTGTGACGCGTATCCGTTATTGCATAAACATAAACCAGCTGGTCAACGAATTCATTAACGTTGGTTATGAATTTTTTCTTTAAAGATCTAGAATAGTTAAAGTTAATAAAAGTTGATGAAAACTATACCAAGAATTAATGATTGCACTAAGGTCACTCTCTTTTCCTTCTCTACTTAAGTTACGATTTTAAGTTTTTGATCGAGTCGAAATAAAACCCCTAAGGTAGAAATTGATCACCAGAGGCTTATTCCAATGTCCAAATTGAATAATCAACTCAAGAATCCCAAATACCAAGCTCATAAAATAGTAACAAAGCTTACTTGAGCAACTAGAAAACAAATAATTTTTACTCAAAAACCCTTTTGATCCAAATACCCCAATCATCTCATCCATAATTGTTCATTTCATTTGTCTTCAGGTGTTAAATTTCCTCCAACGCAACATAGCGTTGAGCACGTGCTGCTGAACATTGACATTTAGTCACCAAGTGTCCTTGCGTTTAGGATGGTTTAGATTTTTGTAGTACTTCTGATGCGATTTTCTTTCGATCAATTGCTTTTCACGCTGTCTTGCCCTTGTACACGCGTTTTGTGAAGGCCAAATTTACATGCATTTCGGTCGTAAGATTATGCATGGATTGAGTCATTTTCTGTACTACAAAAGTAACTTTACCTCTTTTGGAACGCGTAGTATAAAGTTATCAAGCTTCTGGTGTCAAATTATGGAGCAGTCATTGCAAATGGACATATACAATACTACACTTTAAAACCTGAGATTTCTCTTGATTAAGAATGCAATAAAAATAAGCATATGAATTTGATTCCTTTCTATGGATTAGATTATATTAGTGGCCTTTCTCCGACCTCAAGGATTAAATATAATTTGCTCAAGCTACATATTACACTTGTATATGCTATCATTGTAGTATAGTCATTATCTTTTACATATACGATAACTCACATGAAACTACTATTTTGTTGGATTCTGATCCTCAATCCCATTAAATGAGCCCTTACCAGGCTCCATTCATGTGGTGCTGCCACATGTATCCAAAGTTTATTCAATTTTTGGATATACGTAACAACACCACACGAATCGAATCTGGTAGGGGCTCAGTTGATGGGACCGAGGATCAGATACCTTATTTTTACTCCTTAAATATCAAAATTCACGTTGAACAAGAATCAATTCTTTTCCTCATTTAATATATTTTTGTTAAATGTCAATTTCCAATTGTAACTCTGTCATTTAGCCAGCTCAATAGCTTGGGATCAAAGTGGACAGCATAATGGTCGCATTATCATCCACTCTAAGGAGAGATTCATGGAAACCTCGGATATCAACTTCATGAGTAGTTTATTTTTCTATTCGACCTTGTCTATAATCCCTCCTTCCCCCAACCCAGCCCCATAAATATTATAAAGAACCATATGGAACTCAAGTTGAATTGGTGATATGCTTTTCTATGAAGATAGTTACTTTGGGGCACTAGAGATTAATTTGAAAGGCGTCCATTTAGATAAAAACCTAAAGTATGTACAACTCATATAGCATTATGGACATGCCACTTTCCTAAATTTCTTGCGTCATTACTTTGTCTACGCTGAATTAATTGCTTAACAAGTCTCATATTAACAACTCATTGAGGTTTATCACTAATGTGTAAACTGTTCTCATGCTCGGATCGGATTAGCCAATCAAACTGGTCGGACCAAGAACCTGTCAGGCATTTGGTTTTGAGTTAGATTAAAAAACTGAAAGTTAAAAAATCAGAACTGGGTTTGATTGGGAAAAACACAGGATTTTTTAATATTTTTTTACCAGCTACGGCTTTTTTAGACTTGTGGACCTTTTTTTTTTTTTTAACTCTTGAATAACAACTAAAATTAAAAAAAAATAATAGTTATAATATATATATATATACACACACACACACCTATGTTTACACTTGAACTCAACCGAGTAGATGTTCGGTCCGAGTTTGAAAACATAGGTGTTGACATGAATATTTTATTAAAAACAAAATGGTAAGTAATAAATATACCATTTCAGCTATGTTTCTCTTTGTGTCTCTAATGAATTGGTGAAAGTAATTAGTAACTTT
>JAMWEH010001505.1:0-36121 GCA_024721245.1 Mitragyna speciosa | reverse complement strand
CAAAACCTGCACCAAAATTTGCCTTTCCGACCAGGAAAAAGTTAAAATATTCTTCTGTGTCGTAAAAATGAGACTTTTAAGATCACTAATCCTTCGTTAAAAATAAGAAATGAAAAGGTCTTTTGTTGTTGCGAGTTGGTGGATTATGTGGTTTAATAATACAAAAATAATGCATATAATTCGTCGTTATCGACATGTGCCACCCTGTTAAAAGTCACCAATAAATTTAGTCAAGAAACTAATACGAAATTAGAAAATAATTGATGACATTCTTCATGATCTAGAATCTAGCTTTGTTAATAGAAACCATTAGCGGATTCTACTGAATTTTCTGTAAAATATATAGGAGAATGAAAGACTTTAGTTAATTTAGTCTAAATATCTAACAATTTTCTTTGTCCTTGAGACTTAAGATCCCTTTTGTTGGTTCATAGTATAATATTCTTGAAGTGACATTCCAATTACTCTTTCATGCCATTTTTCCAAATGAAAATAATGTAACAAAAAGATTTGGAAGAAATAATATTTTGAAGTAGGATCCTTTCTAAGCATAACATTCATAGCAAAAGAAATTTTAGAAATGAATTATTTTCCAAAAGTTTTCAAAGCAACACAAATATTAATCGGCGAATTAATAAAAGAAAGCAATGGATAATATCCAAATCATTCGCAATTAAGCACTTAATCATGGTATCTTCATTATTTCTTCTGTCAACAACATTCATTATCCTACTAATTAAAATTATCTTGAGCTAGACCAAAATATGTTTTGTTGACAACCTTAGCATCCATCTACCCCATTATCAAAAACATAATTTTCTGATCACGCAACACAACATATCTTTCTGAGAAAGGAAATATAGAATATGAAAAAAAATACTATTTTATAGATAACTATATGCTCACTCAATTTTAAACAAAATATTATAAATTTAAACTAGTTTGAAGGATGAACTAATGATTGATGATTCTAGATTTGCTGTCACCTTATCTAGAATTAGGCACAGGGGGAATATCTTAATGCTTGTTACTTTGAAAATGCCTTATTACACGAAAGTTATATATATTAAATAGGTATTAGGTGTGATGGAGAAGTTAGAATAATTTACGTTTTACAATTAAAAATATTGTATGAAGAGCAATGACTAACGAGGTATGAATATGTGAAAATTTATTACTTTCTGAAAAAAAATATATAATATTTTTCATACGTTTTCTTTTCCATAGGAAAATTCTGTTACTCAATTTCATTATATGTGAGTGAGTGTGTGTGTGTGTGTTTATGATCCATCCAAGCTTCCATTTAAAAAAATCCAAAATTACGAACCATAATTTGAAAAAAAAATTAAAATATGTACAAATATGTGAAAGAAATATACTGTTTCCTATTACTATTTCCCCTCAATGGGAACAAGTTATGGTTTAAAAATGAAAAAAAAAAACATGTAAAAAACATCACTCACATCTTGCATTTCATTTTCCCTTCCCTCATTTTTAAATGAAGCATTTTCGTCCCTCACAAATTAAAAATGTAATAATTTAATTGCAAACCGTAATTTTTATGACCTTTTAATGGTCTGAGACCAGCACATAATGAATATTACACATAACACTCCCATATCCTAAACCATTTTTTCTCTTATAAAAATCTCTTATATCTATAAATGTTTTGGTTGGGAATTGCCTTATAGGACCTTTTTTTGCATTCTAAAATTCACGTGATGGTTCGCGACCATTTTCAAGCTAAAAAAATTACTGAAATTGTTTTTTTGTAACCAAATTTGTGTGCCATAAATTTGTGAGAGATAAAAATGCATTATTTGAAATGTGACGGACAAAAAAAGAACGAACAAATATAAATTGAAAGACATTTTTGGCATTTCTCCCTTAAAACAAAAAAAATACATTATTTGTCCCTCTCATGATTTACAAATTCAAACTAGTGGAATACAATTGTTTTCCAAAATTTTAGAAAGTTTCAACCATAGTGATTGTGGTAAATGAATGTCTAACGTGTGACGAGCAAAGAAACCAAAAGGCAATATTAGGCTGAGATTTGCATGACTAAAGAGTTTGATCAAATCAGAAAGGACCAACAGTTGAGTTGTTGAATATCAGACAAATTAATGTTCTATTTTATAGCATTTAACTTCCTACTCCTCTCCTTTTGATGATGTAATCGAAAAATAAAAACAAATGTAATCACAAAAATTCTATTGAAGATAAAAAACTGTCTAATATCCATTTGTTAGTTGTTGTTATTCTTATTAAGGTCAAACATGCTAGACTTTGCCTACTGATTCAAAGCTCAAATTTACAAGGCAATATTAAATATATTCAAAAACATTATTGAAGGAAAAACTGACAAAAACTAAAATCAAACACATGCATTTTCTAAGACTGAAAAGAGGATGATCTAAGCTGCATAATGAAGAAGGCCAATTCTTCAACTTTGCTTTCGTTCTTAACTAGACCTCCTAGAACACAGGTAAGAATCATATGAGTAAGTCCCGGGGGAATAAAAACTTCGGATTTTTTTGGTTCCAAATGTCAATCATTATCACTATGAAAATCATTAACTCTATCATGAGTACGAGTCTTAATGATTCTCTCAAACATGTTTGATTTAGTAATGGAATGGATATTATTTCCTCCAAAAGGGTTAATGAATTTGATAGAATAATATTTTGGAGGGAATCATATGCACCCCAATTAATCACTTTCCTTTCGATTAAAGGATAGTGATAGTTATTTTTTAAATATCTACAATGAGTGTCATTACTACTAACACCCATTTCCCTTCCAGATTCCCCCAAACCAAACACCCCTCAATGTTGTTAGAGTCAAAGTGCAAAAGAGACAAATAATGTGATACTTCTGACTAAGATCAGCTTATTCAATAGCAAAAAATATATAAAGTAATTAAAGGAAAAATATATTGGATGAACTGATTTAAGGAAACAAGTAATAATTAATAGCCATGTGATTCAGTTTTCTATTTATAATTACGTTATGAATAAGCAACTTGCTGCCACTTGATACGGGTGCTTAAACTCCTAATGACATCACTAATGAACTAATATATACCAAGTCCATTTCATTTCACTTTCAATGGACGAGTAAGAAATAATTGTATTACTTTGACGTTATGTATTTGTTTAGAAGTTATTAATATTTATGTCATTATATGGAAATTGTTTTGCTGGGAGGCCAGAAATGATAAATCTACTTAAAGATGTGGAAGAAAGTAGTGTTTTGATCCACATTTGCCAGATATTGACTTACTATAATTTTTTTTAATTTGCTCATTAATAAAGAGAAAAGCTACTTTGTTTCTTTTTTTTTTTTAATGAAAGCAACGGAAAAACTACTTCAAGACATTTTAATTTTTTAAACCCAATAGGACACGTCTTATCTGCATGTCTTAATTCCCAATAAAAATTTGAAGTTAACAGTACTTTTGTTTTTCCAAGAAGAAATTAAAAATCCTCAGTGATTTAGAACTTATTTATTTTGGCAGTTAAATGATTTCTCACGTACCAGAAAACATATAAAAAACCAAATGGCAATTAAGATCTAAATTTCATACTCTAGGTTTCCTTTTTCAATTAGAACTCCACAAGAAGATGTTCAAGCTTTGAAAAAAATTAGTATTTAATATCTAAATTTCATACTAAAGGTTTATGTTTTCAATTAGAACTCCCCAAGAAGATGTTCAAGATTTGAAACTAGAAACACCAATAGCATTTTTTTTTTTGCACCAAAATACTTTTTAGACTTCAACTAAATTTTTAATAAGCATTTATCACATTAAAAAGCCAAAAAAGACCGAATTTACTGAATTCATAAAGCTTTCAGCCACAAATATCAATAAAAGGCTAGTTAAAATCATAAGAAAATTTTCATTTCTTGTTGCTCAATTCAATAAATGATTCCAAAAACTCCAATTTATGCACGTATCTCCTGCAAAATGATCCAATAAAGGCTAGTTAAAAGGATTGGAAAAGTTTCACTTCCCATACCAGATGTTGCCACACTATAATTTTACACACAAAATTTGCAACAAGTAGGTGATGGAAGACTGCAAGTTAGGTCAAGACCATTGTGGTATTGTTTTCCTTTGTAATCTTCCTATATTTGGTTTTCAACAGGGCCATGATGCTTTTGTTGGTGGAAGGTTTTGTCTGTTGCTCTCTAGTTTGTGATCCAATTATTTCAATTGTGTGTTGACACGAAAACACCGAGTCATAACCCCAAAAAAGGAAGGAGGAAAAAAAAAGATTTTAGATCACAAAAGAATTTGTTCACCTCTCAAAAGCATATCATGACTTTGGGTGGTATAATTATTACCAATGTGGCAATTGGTACAAACAAGCAAGAAAATGCAAGTCCACTATTGCCTTATCAAAGAAAATAAATGGTTCTCTGTCCCTTTTACTTGCAGCAAACTCTCATGGATTCCATTAAATTCCAACCCCTAAATTAGATTCTGAATGGATGATAGCCATAATCGTCAAAAGTTGGAACCTTCCTTCCATCTCCATATAACAGGAGAAAGCAAAATTAAACATTGCAACAGAGCATAGGGCAAAAAGAAACCAAATATCACTAATCTTTTTTTCTTCTAGAAAATTCAACACAAGAAAAATGAACCCCTCAAATTCTTGTCCCCAAGGGGATGAATTCTATCTATCACTGTTTGCAGAGTGATCATTACGTTACGCCTTTTAATTTAAGAATCTTCTCTATACTTTTTTCAACAAGAAAAACTTATGAGAAGCTTCAAAAACAATTTATCTAATCCTACATTTTTAATCCAATCATGATGTGGAAACAAATTTCTCATCAATGCGATTTTTATGTGTATACATTTTCTACTTGCTTTTCAATAATAAAAAAGTACGATTTTCTATCCGTAAAACACAAGAATAATTTGTTTACAAATCAAATGACAGTGAATAGAAAATTGTAAAGTGTTATTTCTTTTGATTTTTGGCAGTCAATTGGGAAGATATATCACACAGTTTACATGGTCTACGAATATGGTAGCATATTTACCAATTTACTAAGCTTTGCGGTCCTGCCAGGCATATCCAGACTAACAATCTTGTAGTTTTTTCAACTTTTTTGTGACTAACAAACAAATGAACCACATGATTGGCTATGTGATTAATTAATTTAAACGAATTAAACAATGAGAGAAAGATTAATTAAGTATAAAGAGCTTAGGAAAAGTGAGAAAGTATCTCGAATGTAGCCTAATGATGGCGTGTATTGTTTACCATCTCTATCATGATGATTTAAGATAAGAAGGAGTGAACATAATTCTTCGGGTTAATTTGAAGACAAAGTTTTGTTCCGTTTACTATTTTTGTTACTGATAGTAATAGTAAAAAAGACTCAATTTATCATCATCCCTCCTCTTTTAGTATTGTTAGATATTTTAACCAAAAAAAAAAGTCATAGGTTTATTTTTGAATTCAAACAGTGTTAAATTTTCAGCTATAAATTCAACCATTTAAAAACTTATGTCTTTAAGATGTGATTATGGCTTTCATTGTGTAACTTATGTAATGGCTAGTTTTATGAATTCATTTAATTAATTTTTACACTTTTCATTTTGTAGCTAAAAAAAAAAAAAAGTAATTATTCTACTTAATGTAGATATTTTATTGCTCCTAATTTATTAGTCTATAAATAAAAGCTTTTACTAACATTGTCACACGCACATTTGATATTTAAACTATTTTTTACTTCTCTCCCTCACTACAATATTAGGCATTAGTTAGGTGTTGAGAAAAGCTCTTCTATGCTTGAATTATCCGCAAGGGGTGTCAATCGTCTTACGAGAGCGACCTAGTCCGCGTAGCACCTACCCAATTTACTTTACCTGTTCTTTCTTTAATTTCATTTTTGTAAGTTGGTCGTGCGGTTTAAATTCTCAAGAAAATCATTTGTTTCATATTCTTTTACATAACAAATCTGAAGTAAATCTATATATAATATTATCTCATTGACATTATATTTTCAAAGACAATGCAGAAATGTTATGATAACATCTTATGCCAAGAATAATATAACGTGGCTCAGTGAAGGAACTGGATAGTTAGTGGCAGGATATTACTTTCATGATAATTAATCATGACAATTAAATTAGTGGGGCGGCGTTTGAAAATTTTCATGATAGGAACATGTAACTAATTTGAAACTCTCACATCACACAACACCAGCTCCAACGTTTGCCTTTCCGACCAAAAATAATGCCAAATAATCTTCTAATTAGTATTTCTTTTTGGGTGTCATATTTTTTTACTTAAGATTAATAATCATTAACATCATAGTTGAAAAGGTCTTATCTTGTTGAATGTCATTGGATTAACATAAAATATGATCCACATAATTAGTCATTAGCACGTGCCGTAATATCAGAGTTCACTAATTTTGCTTTTAGTCAAAAACTAATCAGGAATTAAAACAACAGTTGAAGACATTTTGGAGGATTTAAAACTCAATTCTTAATGCATTCCATTAGCGGCTGCTGCTGAACTTTTTATGGTAAATAACAATTAAGTCCGCTCTTGAAATATGTTTTTTCAAATATAATACACTATAAGTGATATTCCGATCTCTTATGTAATTCTCTCTCTCTCTCTCTCTCTCTTGTTTTTTTAATCTGTAGGCTGAAGCCAAATTAGGTAGTGATATATATATATATATATATATATATATATATATATATATATATCATGAGTGTACCAATAAAATCTGCAAATAAGTTCTCTTTAATATATCTCGAGGATTGCCAATGATATTCATGTAATATTTGCTCTTATGAGTAAAAATATTATATTTTCGAGGCAGGATCCTCCTATAGATGGACAATTTCAGTATAGTAATGAAAAGTCAAAGCTAATAATAATTTATTTCATCTATATGTAAAAGATTAAACTAAAAGGACACTACATTTATTTATTTTACTGGTTGTTTCAATATTCTAATATATCCATTTCTATGGCTGTTTTTTTTCACATTTTAAATGTACAAAAGATGAAATGATAATTCAATTCTTACACCGAGTTGATATTTAGGTTTAGGAATGATCTTGCTAACCCAGATAAAATTGACGTTACATTTATTTTAGTTTTCAAAATTTTCTGATTACCACATGAGAAAATTGATAAATTGATGAAGAAAATTGCATAGAAGAATCAAATTAGATTGCAGATTAAATTATGGTAATTTTTTTCCCATCTTAGTTCAACAACAACACTTGGCTAATTAATTAAAAAATCTCTAGCTGGACCAAAATATATTTTACTGACCCTTCTATTTCCACTTGCAAACTCCATAACCTCATTTCCATGATCACAACGCAACACAATATAATAACGTATTTAAATATATAAATACAGAAAAAATTGAATAAAATAAATCCTAAAAATATTACTCAATAATATGATGTGTGATGACTTGATCTTAAATAATAAATAGAAATTTTAACTATGGTTCAATGTTGAAATAAAATGCCAATTGTTGGTGATTTGGGTTGGATAAGTTGTCATCCATATATGATTATGTACTAGGAAGGCAGTTTCTCATATTGTCAAAATTTTACTTATTTTTTATAAACTTATTCTGTGCACCGTACAAGCGTCCACTCACCAAGTTTACTTTCATTCCATGTAATTACCAAGTTTTGCCGCTTAGTTGCGTCACGAATCCATTGAAGATTTCAATGCTTGCAACTTGAAACGAAGGTGATATCAAATCAAGATGTGTACATGAGTAGGTATGATAGGATAGTTGTAAATAGCTACATGTGGCACAAAAATGTTTTCCTTTGGAAAGAAGTGTTCTGTTTACAATATTTTTTGGTTCAAAGAGATTCCAAACTATAAAAAAAGGAAACGAAAGGATTTGAGAGTTAAATCAAGAATCTCACGAGTACCTGAATAACATCCTACTAGCTGAAAATTGTTTTTGGGGACGTCCTACATTCTTTATTGCAAAATGAAAACACCTTTCTGGTGGAATGTCACTCTTTTCCTATATCACTCTTGGTAAAAGTTATTTGTTTTAGATATTTTTGCTAAATGATAAAGCAAAACAAACAAACTTGTTTTTTGGGTTTTGTTCACATTCGTTTGCTTCCCAATATAATTTTTTTTGCAGTATTGCCGAAGTTGAGGACTCCAGGACTATATCAGAACTAAGATATGACTGATTCAAACTTCAATGATGTTTTAAGTCTAACAAGTCACTAAAATGTGGTTAGTCAATATGATTTTAATGTATTCTGCTATTTGATGCGGACCGGAAGAGGAAAAATTGCCCAACTAAATGACTTCTCACTCATCAGTGCTGTTCGTTAATTTTTATATATTAACACATTTTTTAAGCACAAAAATGTACAATAGACAAATCATTTAGAGACTAAAGTCATCAATTTGGTTTATCATTCATTATACAAGTATTTAAAAAATAATTAAATTTTTAATTATTAATCAATCACTCTTCTATTAACAGATAAGAAGAATAATTTATCTGTGTCTTTGTTCGTGAAGTCTACCTTTATTTATGGAATCAACATGCAGACCAAGTTGAAACAAATCCGTGTCAATCAAGTTGGACAACTGCACTCGCACACACGAAAGAAAATAGTTAATTCCACAAAACAAAACAAAACAAAAATGTCTTTTTTTTCCGAGGTACAAATTGAGATTCCTATATCTATTTATTTGACAACTCCTCGTTGAGAGTCGTTCAGCGAGATGCCCAGTAGTCTCTGACTTGGTCTTCAGTGCTTGCAACTTGAAACATTGTTTAAAAACGAAGGTGATATCAAATTAAGATGTGTATATGAGTAGGTATGGTGAAATAGTTGTAAGTAGCTACTTATATGGAACAAAAATGATTTTCTTTGGAAAGAAATGCTCTGTTTTAAGCTTTTTTTTCCCCCCAGAGAGATTCTAAACCGTACAAGGAAAAATGGAAGGATTTGAGAATTAAATCAAGAATCTCACAATTACATTAATAATATCCTACTAGCTGAAAATTGTTTTTGGGACGTCCTACATTCTTGTGTTGCAAAATGGTAATAGCTTTTTGGTGGAATGTACTCTTAATTTTTCTATATCACTATTGGTAAAAGTTTTTTGCTTTTAGGTATTTTTGGTAAAAGTTAAAGTAGAATAAACTTGCATTTTTGTTTTGTTCACATTCATTTAGTTCCCAATATATTTAGTCGCACTATTGCCAATGATGAGAATTGGAAGACTATATCAAAACTAAAAAATCACTAGTAAACTTCATTATTATTGTTAGAGTTTTAAGCCTAACAAGTCACTAAATGTGGGTAGTCAATATGATTTTAATACATTCTGCTATTTGCTACGGCCAAAAGAGGAAAAGTGCCCAATTAAATGACTTGCAATTGATTAGTCTGGTTCGTTAATTTATATATTAACACATTTTTCGAGCACAAAAATATACAATTATTTTGGAATGAGTGCTTATAGTTGGACAGGTCATTTAGAGGCCAAAGTGCTTAATTTATCATTCGTTATCCGAGTATTTTAAAAAAACTAAAACCCTCTTTCCTTTGTATTAATTAAATTTTTAATTATTAATCAATCACTCTCCTATTAACAGATAAGATGAATTATTTATCTGTGTCATTGTTCATGGAGGTAGACCCCTTATTCATGGAGTCAACATGCAGACCAAGTTGAAGCAAATCCGCGTCAATCGAGTTGGACAACTGCACCCACGCACACACGAAAGAAAATAGTTAATTCCACAAAACAAAACAAAACAAAACAAAAAAGTCTTCTTTTACGATGTACGGATAGAGATTCCTATTTCAATTTATTTGACAATGTCTTCGTTGAGAGTCGCTCTGCAAGACTCCAAGTAGCCTCTGACTTGGTCTTCAAATGTAAGTCTTAGCCCGTTCCCGGTTTGCCTCGCTTTCGGACGGACTTTACTTGTTCTCAATAACTTCTGATTTTTATAAAAATTAATTTAAAAAAAATAAAAATTAATTATTTTTAATTTTAGTTTAAAAATTTTAAAAATATAATAAAAAAATAATTAAAAACATCACAAAATATATTTTTATAAAAGTCATAACTTAAAATCAAATAGAAAAAAAGTAATTGAAAACAAGTCCTAAGTAGCATTCCACTCGTGCAGTAGCGTGCGTGTGCGTTTGTGTGTACACACACTCTCACTTTTGGCCACAAAATAACGGGATGCATGAACAAGACAACATATTTAAGCAAAAAAATACAGACAAATGTGTCTTCAGTTTATTGGTCCATTATTTGAGTATAAGTCACCAGTGAACAATCACGATGAAATGGGCCGGTTCGTTTTGTAGGAAAGAACGAGGGAAAATAGTTCGGTGCTGTGTACTTGTTAGCAACATTAAAGGTCTTCATGACTAGTTCAAAAGTTGACCATGGAGGGGTTTCTTTATCTTCCAACTTGATTGAGAAATGAAGTGTTTACTTAAGAAAAAATTTGGAAATTTAATTATGTTTGTATTTTTTTCTTCCTTTGGAATTATATAAACTAGTGCAAAATAGATAATATGCTTCTTCTTTCCCAAATGTTGAACATCAAAATCTCATTTGTTGTTTTTCGTTTACCTTTGTCACTGCTTCAAGAAATTATTAAAGTTTCCAATTGCAAGCCAAAGAAAGAGATTTTAACTGTTACCTATACCTTCGGAAAAATATAATAAGTTCACTTCAAGAATTAAATTGTTATACATGAAAGTAATTCTCTAGGCTACTTCGTCATATACACCAAATTAATAACAGCATATTTTCAGACTATTTTTGGAGTAAGTATTAGGTGCAGCCAAATGGCACACTAAAACTAATCACGTGTAATCAAATATTAAGTATGCTCCGTCAGCCAAATGGCACACTAAAACTAATCACATGTAATCAAATATTAAGTATGCTCCGTCATCATCGATAATAAATTATTAATTCTAATTCTGCTTTTCTCTATTTCTATTTGTAATCACCTTACAACCTAAAAAAAAGGTGTATTAAATATTAAATTCAATTTATCCCTAAAAATAATATTCTGCCGTTGAGTGATAAAACTACAGTCGACGTTACGAGAGGCACCAAAAAAAAAAAGTAATAAAATTCAAGTCAATTGAATTTGTTTTTATCGAAGAAATTAGTGGTTCACCAGCCCTTTCAGTTTCAGCAGGCTCCTCGTGCAAACTCACATGCACACCATTGGATTCCAGTAGCTAAATTAGAATCTGAATGAATTATAGCCATAATCTTCAAAAAGGTTAGGACCTTCCTCCATGTCCACATATCTTGGAACTAGTAATATTAATATATTAATATTGCTAAAAAGTGTAGGGCAAAAAGAAGAATAATTTCATCTTCTCTGCTACCAAATTCAAGATAAGTAAACGGAGCCTCAAATTCTAGTCCACATTTGAGACAAATTCTGTCGAATTTATGGACTTTTTCCTCTTCTTTCCAATAAAATGTTGCCATTTAACACTTGAGAAAAAAAAAACCACTTTCATTATTTATTTTACAATTATCAACTTTTTCTCTATGAAATCAGAGTGGCGTCTTTTTTTCATTGTTGCTGGCTAACCAGATCAAAATTGCTTACGGGTTTTGATTAAAAGATCGTTCTGTATACTTTTTCTTTTTCATTTTTTTTTCTTTAGGCTCTTTCCAACGTGAAAACTTTTGAGAAGCTTCTGTTGGCCTTTGATTTTTCTTCGTATTGCTGTCCAATCACAAAGGCTTATAATGCATTATTTTTTCACACCAAATTAAATCCAATATTTAATCACCAGTTAACAGTTATTCTACAACACGATGTTGCTATTCTTGCTGTTAATAGTCCGCCATCAAAATATATAGAACTATATCAGGGTTGTTAACAGTACATCCATGGAGTTTTTTTATTTAATACAAGAAAATATGTCACCTTATATTTTATCATCGGTTAAATCTTAAATAGCAGTGTCTTAAGAAAATATACTCTGCTGCTGCTGATTCCGCACTAAATTAATAGTAGGTTTTGTATAAGAAGTGATAAGTTTAGTTCTGAAATAGTACGACAACAAAGCATAACTTAATTTTCAGGTGGTATTTGGAAAAGGTGAAGTCTTAGATTCTTTTTTAAAAAAGAAGAAAGTTATGAAATAGTATCTTAACTCCTCGTAATGTGTTAAGGGGCAAAAGTCAAAGTAGATTGTGAGGACAGGCAAATCATCAAAGTAACTGGTATCTTTTTTATTAGGTAAAATATTGGTTGAGATTGAAACTAAAAAGAATTACAAAAAAAGAACGAATATATGCATCAAACTGATTATCATTTTTCACATGATCAAAAGCATAACCAAGATTTATATGCATTCCTGCTCAGGATGTAGTAAACTATAATTTACATAAATTTCAGGTTACCTTGAGCTTTGCTAAGGAACCTGCTCCTATTTTGATACCCATTGTTTCATGAATAGGCTTAAAATGTCGTTAACAATACTGAACATGGCTAGCCTGTAACTATATAATTTCGCAACCAAATCTCCATGTCCCATGTCGTTGCCCATGCTGATACCCATATCTCTCTCGTTTTTTGTGCCACGAGCATATATTTGTTGCTTAGTCTAACGACAAATGTACATGTGTTTTTAATTTGGGATAATTTCAGAAACCTCCCTTGAGGTTTCTGACAATTACACCTAGCCCCCTGAAGTTTCAGAAATTACACTTACCTCCCTTCCTTAGTCAAAAAGACCATAATGTCCTCCTTAAAAAAACATATTACCAACTTTCTCTTCACTCCACTCCTTCTCCCTCTTTTCTCTTTTATAAAAAAACCCATTTTCTCTTCACTACATCCCTTCTCCCTATTCATAAAAAACCTTTAATAAACTACAAATTATATGTTGAAAATATAAATATTTGGGATTTTCTAAAATTAGAATTTGGATGATATAATCTTTATTGTTAATTTGTTTTTTGTTTTGGTTATTAAACTTGTCGCAAATGCCACAAAAGAAAGATGATGTGGGTTTTGCTATAAATTATTTATATACTTGTTGAAGGTGTTGCAAGATTTTTTGGTATGGGTTTGGCTATCTCAGGAAATTTTCTTAAAATTATTTATGCACTTGTTTTGTGAAATCCTAATTTGGAAATTATAAATTAATATATAAGTAAGGAAATTTGTATATTGCAAGATTTATTTTTGTAATTGTCAATTTATAGAAACAAGAGATCATGAGGAGGTAAAGTATGCTTTGGTAGTGTTTTTTTTTTTTTAAGAAGACAAGGGCAATTTAGGATATTCACTATATATTTTGAAGTTTTGTTATTGAAACAGTAAAAGCAAGGGAGGTAAGTGTAATTTCTAAAACTTCAGGGGGCTAGGTGTAATTGTCAGAAACCTTAGGGGAGGTTTCTGAAATTATCCCTTTTAATTTTATCGAAAAAAAATATGGATGGATCTCCTTGTCCATTTTACATATGTCTGGCCAAAGTTTGAAGCCCCTTGATCCAAATTCCTGTGTACAAACAATTTCGAGAACTTTGGTTTCAGAATACACTCCAATCTAGACATATCACATGGAAACATTTCCATGTTGTCAGTAGTTTCTGTTCTTAATTTCTTAACACTTTTCAGAATTTCTACTCTTAAATTTTATTAAGTTGATATTAAGTTAGCATACGTTGTACGTATTTGGTATTTGCCTGAATTTGGAGATTCTTTTAGACTATGAAGTACCAAAATAAAATGTTATTTACACAAATCTTGTATGGATTCGTTTAAGATAAGAAAAATTCTTAAACTATTCCAAACAAATTGAGATCGAGCAGCCAAAGACTTGAATGTGAACATTTTTTTTATTATTATTATCAATTCTTATTACAACGTATATTTTTTGCCTCACACAATTGAGGTAAAGATCCTAAATTATTGTTGGGATAAATTTCTAGATTTTTTACCACATCTAGTTTGTAGTGTGACTCTCAATTCTAAATTTTTTTTTTTTTTCCTCCCTTCCTAGCTGCCAAGGTTGGGGTGACCTTGGCACGGGAAGCACCCTTAACATCTTCCACATTGCTATCCATTTATTGGAACTACAATTTCTAGTTCATACAAGACGTGCAGAACCACACTATCTTCAATGTGGATAATGCTATCTCTTTGAGAGTTGGAATTGGACAAGGCAAACTTGTATTTTATGGTAAAATAAGTCCATGGAAGATATATAGATGCCAATCAATACGATTAAATGTGTGGGGTTTTAGGATTAATCTTCTATTCAAATCTCACTAAGGATAATGTGTTATAAATTCAAATCCACGGAAATAAAAATGTATAGAAGATTAATCCAAGATTTTATGTTTGCACAATAAAAGAAAATACTTCAATTCTTCACTTCTGAAAATTGTACAACTTTTGTCTCGGGAAAAGCATGGACTTTTGTCCTGGTCAACATAGTTTAGTCAGCAATCATAGGTCACTGGCCCTCTTATGTTATAGCGGAGATCCGTTTGGATAGATTATTTGGAGTATTTTTTTAACATTATTTAGAAAAATTATTTAAAGTGTATTTTTTGTTGATTTTTTTAAAAAAGTTAAAAGTGAATCAATTTTTTGTTGACTTTTGTTACCCATGGGAGGAAAGTGTTTGAATTTTGAAAAACTTATTTGAAATGTATAAAACTTTCTAATAACTTGTTCACTTTTTACACAATTATTCACGAAACATAGCATTTTTTTCAACAAAATTCGTTCAGAAAAACGAAAAAAATTGTGACGAACATTTTGAACTCTATTTACAATATTAATAGAGTTGTAGTACAGTATCGAGCACTGGCACTGGACGTTGCCAGCGTCCAGTGCTAGCATCCAATGCCATGAGAAAATTGTTGAGAGGGAAATTGCATTCAAAATTCAAAAAATAAGAGAAATTTTTTTTGACTTTTGTTGAAAAAATCTTCAAATAATTTTCACTCATCGAAACACCTTTGGAAAAAAAATTTCAAATAATTCTCAAATAATCCTATCAAACGGAGCCATTGATAATTTAACTGCAAGAATACTAGGGGTGGGCATGGACCGGTTAACCGGATCCACACACCTAATATTCTAACCGGAACCGCTTGTACCGGTTCGCTTAATTTATAAACCGTATCCGACCCTCATTAATCGGTTAACCGCTTATCGGTTACCCAGTTAAAGAGGGTCGGGTACCGCGGGTAACCGAAACCATATAGTTTAAGTTAATTTGATAAAATAGATCAAAATATTATAACATAAACCTTTGCTCAAATTAAAAAAATGCTTATACAATTTCAATTACTTTAAAAAACAAGCAATAAGATTACAATTGAAACTCTTGCATCCACTTTTTTTAAAAGTAAAAAAGGTTAAAAAAGATTACTCTTTTTAAGAGTAAAAAATTTATGTATTTCAATTATATGAAAATAATTTTTTAGTTAGCATCAAGAAATTAAATTGAAAGAAAAATTAAATACGATATTCAAGTTTTAAAATAATCTTAAACTTGAAAATGAAATGAATTAATACTCCTCAATTCCTCTATAACATTACAAATATTAGCCTTTAAGACGTATATATGGACCGGTTCGGTTAACCGCGGTTTTTAAAAATTGATACTCCGGAACCGGAACCGCTTTTACAAATGAGGTTCGGTTAACCTAACTCGCTTTCAAAATTCGGTTCGGTTACCCTCATTTTTCGGTTCGGAATGAACCGGTTACTGCGATTTTTCAGTTTTTCAGTTATTTTTGCCCACCCCTAAAGAATACCGTGTCAATCTTGGAAGTGTAGACCATATAGGAAGTCAAACTATCAAACATCTCCATAATGCATTCTCTGAATAATAAACAAGTTGCATAACTGAGTTTAATTATTGAGATAGTAGCAGTTAGTGCGCATGCAACTTGCAAATTGCGATACCAGGAAGCTCAATCATTGCCAACTTGCTTTCGGGTCGGCATAAGGGATGCATGTACTTGTAGCATATTTCCGTACCAAGCTAAGGATAGATATCTTCATTAATTTTTTTAAAAGTAAGCCTATACTGTTAGATTGGGAGGATAACGTGTTACTGATATTCGAAACCTCGATCTTTGAGCGAAGTCGTAGAGTTCTAACCGTTCGACCTTTTATTCATTATCCACGTATCATTCATAATTTTTCAAAATTTTACAATTGTCATCTGTGACAAGAAAACGTAAAAACATTCTTGTAAAGTAGTTCTATGTGTTTGTATCTATTATTAAAGATTGAATTCTTATTCTAACAATTAGTTTTCTGCGTCCATTAACAAACAAAAAGGATCTTTTCAAATTAGTCAATAAAATAAACAGAGCAAATGGTTCTATCATCTAGGTAGATGATGAGTAAAACTTTAAATGCGAGATTCCGGGTAGTATTATTGAGTTAGGAAAGTCAGAAAGCCAAAAAGTCTTAGTTCAAATCAGGATTTGCTGAACCGTTATACAATTCAAGCTGGTTAACTAATCTTGTACTAATAATCTTATCTATATTTCATTGCTTGCTCGTCTATTATCCTCTTTAGCATCGAAAGTCAAATCTATTGCACCCAATTTCATGTTGTCTGTCCATTTGGACACCATTAGCATTGCGCGATAATCGTTTGAGTTACAAGCTAACAAATTTAATATATTTCATACTTATTCAATTAAATGTCAATTTATAAGGGGAGTCAACAACAATTAACAGCGAACATGTAATGATATTCAGACAATTCAATTCGATATACAAAGCGAAAATGAATACAAATTTAATTGTTTCACATTTCAAATTATATGTCAATTCAAAGTGCAAGTCAAAAATAATTAACACGTAAGTCAAAAATAATTAACAAGCACGCATGATAATAATAATAGTCAGACAATCCGATATGCTAAGCGAAAATAACATTAAGTGTGAATACTTCTTTCCTTGAACCTCCAATAATCTTGATAGGATAATCCATCAGATAGAGTTCCGAGAGGGTGCACTTTGATGAATGATTTTTATTGACTCCAAAAGTTAAAGGCAAAAAATTGAGACTGAGCAGCTAAAGAATTGACTGTGAACATTATCCGCATTGCCATCCATTTATTGGAAGTACAATTTCTAGTTCATTAAAGACGTGCAGAACCACACAATCTTCAATGTAGATAATGCTACATCTTTAAAAGTTGGAATTGGATCGGCAAACGTGTATTTTATGGTAACATAAGTTCATAGAAGATATATAGATGCCAACCAATACGATTAAAGGTGTGAGGTTTTAGGATTAATCTTCTATTCAAATCTCACTAATGATAATATGTTATAAATTCAAATCTACTTACGTAAAGAATTTTCTTTCGATGTATAGAAGATTAATCCAAGATTTTATGTTTGCAAAATAAAAGAAATACTTCAATTCTTCAGTCTGAAAATTGTACAACTTTTGTCCCATGATAAGCATAGGCTTTTGTCCTGGTCAACATAGTTTAGTTCGCAATCGTAGGCCACTGGCCCTCTTGTGTTGTGGCGGATAACATTGATAATTTAACTGCAAAAATACCATGTTAATCTTGAAAGTGTAGACCGTATAGAAAGTCGCTATCAAACACTCCATAATGCATTCCCTGAATAATAAACAAGTTGCATAACTGAGTTTAATTATTGAGATAGTATCGGTTAGTGTGCATGCAACTTGTAAATTGCGATACCAGGAAGCTCAATCATTGCCAACTTGCTTTCGGGTCGGCATAAGGGATGCATGTACTTGTAGCATATTTCCGTACCAAGACAAGGATAGATCTTTTCATTAATTTTTCTTTAAAGCAAACTTATGCGAGAAATGTGTTGGTGGCATTCAAACCTCCGACCTTTAGAGTGAAGTTGTAGAGCTCTAATTGCTTAACTTTATATTCGTCTCCATGTATTATTCATAATTTTCCAAGATTTTACAATTGTTATCCGTAACAAGAAAACGTAAAACATTCTTGTCTAGTGCTTCTATGTATCTGTATCTATTACTTGTCTGCGTATGAATTCTTGTTCTAAAATCAGTTGTCTGCGTCCATTAACAAACCAAAAAGTCCTTTGCAAATTAGTCAATAAAAATAAACAGATTCAAATGGTTCCATCATCTACATAGATGATGAGGAAAACTTTAAATGCGAGATCCGAGTAGTATTATAGAGTTCGGAAAGTCAGGAGGCCAAAAAGTCTTAGTTCAAATCTGGATTTGCTCAACCCTTATACAATCCAAGCTGGTAAACTAGTCTTGTACTAATAATCTTATCTATATTTCATTGGTTGCTCGTCTATTATCCTCTTTAGCATCGAAAGTCAAATCTATTGCACCCAATTTCATGTTGTCTGTCCATTTGAACACCATTATCATTGCGCGATAATCGTTTTGAGTTGCAAGCTAACAAATTTAATATATTTCATACTTATTCAAATTAAATGTCAATTTATAAGGGGAGTCAACAACAATTAACAGCGAGCATGTAAATGATATTCAGAAAATTCAATTCGATATACAATGCCTCAATGAATACAAATTTAATTGTTTCACATTTCAAATTAAATGTCAATTCAAAGTGTGAGTCAAAATAATTAACAGGCACGCATGATAATAATAGTCAGACAATCCGATATGCTCAGCGAAAATAATATTAAGAGTGAATACTTCTTTCCTTGAACCTCCAATATTCTTGATAGAATAATCCATCAGATAGACTTCCTAGAGGGTGCACTTTGATGAGTAAGTTTTATTGACTACAAAAGTGAAAAGGAAAGAGAATTATTGCCTTTTAATTTGTGTCCTAATATGTCCAAAAGTTAAGGCATTTATTATTTTTAAAAAACTTGTCCATGTTCTACTGTCTAAGAATGTTAATTGTATCTCACATGGCATGGCAAAAAGCAAAAAATATCGTTGAATATTGGATTAAGACATTAGAAATCCTTCAAATACAATTAACTATGTCATCATTTTTCAAGATTACTTTCAATATTATATGGAAAAGAAAAGGGACCCAACAAAAGAGCAAAACTTTGTTGACCTTTTTCTTGTCTGTTGGGGGTGAGAAAGACAGATGGCATATTTAATAATTAGGTGCCGGCGAAGGGGCGATGCAGCCGGGCTGCGGCTAAGTCACCGTGCACCACCGTCCCCAGTCCCCAACTATGTCTTTCAACATATAAACAAGAGGCCTTTACTTGTATTTTACTCTTTTGATATGAACATCAGATTTTTGAAATCACAAAGCCTCCTTCGTTGGAGTTAAAATCCTCAATCTAATTTTTTTGGTGTTCAACTATATCCAATATAAAATTATGTCGTATTATAACAAAATTGTGGTGTCATTAAATGATATGACATAGTTTCTTATAATTTCACATTAATACAATATAGTTTTGTATTGAATACAATTAGACACCATAAAACCATAAAAAATTAGACCGAGAATCTAGATTGCCTTCATTGGCTTGTAGTTTTCCATATAATAGACCTTTTTATGTGGTTCAACTTACAGCTCTCTGTCTTAAATATGAATAATTTGACTGGGCTAAATGTGTTTTATATGGTTTAGATTCTTGATTTCATTATTTCTTATTAGCAATTGAAAGCAATTTTTTAATTTTTTATATTAATTAATATAATTTAAAATAGTTGATTACAAAGGAAACTCGGTTAAATACTATGCTTCAACTCAGAATCAAGAAAATTCAATTGAATCTAGTATTCTAACACGGTATTTTTCCTAGTCGACAATGAGAAATTTTTTTTTAATTTCTTTCGTGTGCATGTGCAATTCTATTTTTGTATAATGTAGTTAGATTTTTAGTCTGAAAATGTTTATAGGAATTCGCTCGAAGCATTGTCCTTGCTTCCCACTAATTGGCTGATCAACAATCATGAAATTTGACAGGAGATTTTGACAAAATAAGCTGAGAAAATTTTAGAAGTTGAATAATGACTTGATTAGCGATAAGTTTTCAACTGCTGATCAAGACTGTGACTGAATATGCAAAATAGTGTGAATTTTTGCCAAGTTGCCAACTGATTTTGAAGCTCCAGCATATGGTTTTAACGGATTTTGGTACATATTCTTCTAGATTTGTGGTTGAATTTTATTATGCATATGCTGATTCGTGATGAACATTCTTGTTTTCATTTTTTTGGTCTAGTTTACACAAGACACTGAAGGGGGCAGAGAGAGAGAGGCCCCCCCGGGGGGGGGGGGGAGGGGGGAAGGGAGAATACGAATAAAATTGTTTTCAACTTGTTTAATTCCCTTAGTTTTAAATGCAAAATATCAACTCTTTTTAACAAATGACTTTTACCCGCAGTTAAATTACATGGATTTTTATACAAAAATCTAAAACATGATGCTTCTAGTATCGATCTTTTTTATTTCACTTTAATCCATTAGAAAATTGTCATTGCAATAATTACATTAACCACTAGCTGGTCCTTTGGACTTTGGACCAAGATTTAAGAGCAAAGACTAGATCACAACTACATTAATTACTCCTTGACAAAAGATAATAATAATTTTTTTTCAACAATTTCATGAAATATAAAGCAATTTTTAAAATATGTAAAAAAAAAAACTTAACCAAATTTCTCCAGTTGAAGTACAACACCAAGTAAAAATTAAGGAATCTATCTTGATTTTATAATAAGAAAGGTCTAAGAGCACTTTGCAGACCAATATTAATTAAAATTTAGTCTGTCTTCGTCATTAGAAAAAGAAAAGGGTAAAAGATTGCACTTGGATTATGCATTTTAGTAAAATAATTAGCCACCCAATCAATTATTACTCCCTAATGCCCAACGGTAAAATGTAAGGTTAAGCATTCTTCTCTTTAATAACTTTAAAGTTTAAATTAATATAGATTGAATCCATTTTACATCGAAAACAATGTGTTTAAATTATCAAATATTTACATCTGAGTAATATAGCAAGAGATTTTTGTATCTATTTGATGAATATGGAACACATGGGTGTATTATAGTCATAATTTGTTCATATGAGTTGTTTGTACAATATTCTCTCTGAATGCTTTGTTATAACACATGGATATATAGACACCAAAAAATTATACGACGTTCAATACTCGTTGATACGTTTTAGAGTATCTAATTTAGTCACAATCCATGATATATAATTCCATTTTTTGTTCAATGGTACTTAAAATTTCAATTAGGTAATTAGAAAAATAAAAAAAAATTGTCATAAAGTAGGCCGTATCTACCCCAAAGGCACCATTTTATATTTTCAATTTTTCTTGTGGTAGAACTGAAATTTACGTGTGTGAAAGGAGTATTGGTAATTCTACATTATTACCACAAGTAAAATATATAATACTAATTTCAATAATTGACTCATTTTCAAGCAACAAACTGTGAACTTAAATATCTTAAATTACTTTATTCTCTTCTTCTTTGTAACTAGTTAATTTATTGTTTTGTGTCGTGAAAAGGAAACAAAATAGGAAAAGAATTAATTAGTTTTTTTTTTCAGGTCACATCTCTAGCTTTTTTCTCCCCTTGATCAAGTAGTTTTTTTCCCTTTTTTTTTTTTTAAAATACAGTTATCATAATGCTTTAAACTAGTTTTTTTTTTTATCTTATTTAATCCTTGAGCAAATAACAAACCATCCACAAACTACAAATACCCTAATGTCAAGTATCTAGACATAATTGCCATGTTACCTTTCAATTCCTAAGCCATATTGATTCTCGTAACTTTCTCTATTTTTTATTTTTTATTTTTGCTAAAAGGAGTGTAAATCAAAACCCTATTAAAATCAAGAAAACAGAGGTGATTGTATGCAATAAAATTTTTATTAGCCTTGATAAAGGCTCGACTTATTAAGGAACTTGAGATCTAGTTGAAAAATTGCTCTAATGTGAAACGAAGAAAAACTTAAACAGACAAATTAGTGCTATTTACGAACTAAGCGTGCAATATGAGTTGCGAGGAAAACTAGAAATAACAAAAATTGAACTCAGTTAGACTTCTACGGGGGTGTTTGATAACTCCACTTAATGCTAAAAATTAATACATTAAGCACTTCTTTCACACACACATTTATGCACATACACACACATTCAACACACATACAAACACACACACAATCACCTTTGCAAGCGCGCACACACATATATATTTTTTCCTCACACATGCAATAATATAAACTTTCCTTTTATCACATACACACATTCCTTCTCACATGTACAATCTCTCTCACACACATGCATTCACACACTTTCACACAAATACATACATTCTCTCCCTCTCTCATAGACACAAACATACACCACACACGCAAGCACGCACGAGTGCTTGCATATACTTTCTTGCATATACAGTTTCTCTCACATAGATTTACATATTTTTTTCACACATGTACACACACACTCTTTCTCTCTCACACACACACATACATACGCTCATGAGTATATTATTTTTTTGTCACTTCCACACATATATTTTCTCTCTCACATACTTGCACACACTTTCATACATATATATTTTTACACTTTTATATATATGCACATATTTTCTCTCACACACATTCTCACATGCAAATGCAATTGTCATTTATCTATTACAAACAAATAATATCTTTCTTTGTCATATATATTATCAATAAATTATTTCTACTTTTTAAGATAAAATAATTATATTAATAAGGTAAATATTTGAATTCAGTGTATAAATTCAGTTAATTGTCAAACAAGTATAACTTTATTAATTTAGCGACTTAATTTTTTCAAAATTTAAATTTTAGATTTCAGACTTCAGATTTCGATTTTATCAAACGGCACCTAAGGTTTACTTGTACTAACCCAAAGCAAAAATCCAAAAACCAAAAATAAGAAAATGAAAGAAAAGGAGACGTGACGTTGACTACGATTTTGATTTCACACCAGTTGCAAAAAAAGGCGTTCAACACGCAAGAGGGACATAGACTATTGTAGGTTTCCATGCTAAAAGTTCAGATTGGTCCCAAATTCTAACTCAGTTGGTACGAACACTATTAAGGTCATTTTGAGTTTTTTAATCGACTTTCAAATCTTTTTCTTCTCTCTTTTTACTAGCAAATAGGGCTGCAAACTAATCAAGGAGACTCAATTCGGTATAGCCAACGACTTGACTGAGTTCGGGTCGAATGTAAGTAGTTTGGTTAAGTTTTTAGGTTGAGTACAAATACAAAAGTACCTGACGAATTGATTTAAACCTCATAATATATTATATTTTTAATTTTTATATTATTGTAGCAAAATATCTATTTCATCTTCTTTAACAAATATTATAATTGTTATATTTATTATATTCAAATTCGATGCATAAACTTGAGCTCAAATAGGCTTGTCTAGAACTCGAGTACGAGCTTGACCTCTATATTAGGTGCCTGAACCAGTTTGATTTCAAGTTTAAACTCTATAATTTGTTTTGGCACGAGCCTTACAAATTTAAATAAAATGCTACTCAATTTGCTTAAAATTAAATTCGATTGGACTCATTTACAACTCTTCTTTGTAGTGTTAGAATCTCATTTGAACCAGAAAAAATACTTAAAATTATTTTTTTGAAAATGTTTAATTGTTACTATAAATTGAAAAGTGAATCCCACATGTATAGTATACACCGCACACATAAAATTTACACATGGAACATTAATATTGACACTCTGTATTTCTTAGTTTACAACGTATGATTTATACATGGAACATTAATATTTACACCCTGTATTTCTTAATTTACAACTTCCGAGCTACTTTATACGTTATCAAATAATCGAGGATCCCAATTGTTTGAACCTTGGATCCGATGTTGTATATATTCCCCATGGCCGTAGTTGCTACGCCAGATTCATCCTTCCAGGAAGCAAGACAAGTCTAATAAGTCTCTCTTCTTTTCGTGTACAACCATGTTTATCCAAAATAAGGACTTGTAATTCGATTTTATAAGTAGTTAAAGTACTAAGTACTCCTCCAATCTCCATAAGTCACAAAGCCACCTTATACACGGGCACACGGAAAAATAATAATAATAACATGGAAAACTCCAAATTTTTGATAGTTTAAATTAATGGATTCTGTCTCTGAGCCTCCCTATATAAAGGCCCCCCCTTCAACCTTTCTCAGCATCTCATTGTTAGTCCTTATCTGCTCAACACACAATCGAAACAGATAACCCACAACTCGAAACAGATAAAAGAGAGAAAGAAAGAAAGATTTGTGGCATACACTTCTCTTTTTACCAGTTTTTGGTATATAGATTAGCTCATGTTTGGTTTTTTGTGTTGAAGAAGCCATTGTATTGCACTTTTTTCCTCAATCAGGGGACCAACCTTTTTGTATTTTGGGTATGTACTTTCTCTTCTCCATCACTCTGTTTTTGTATATGTAGGAAAATAAGAAAGGGTTCTTTTTAAAGAGCTTTTTGAATGAAGATTTGTCATAAAAGTTTGAGTCTTGTTCATAGGAGAATGGTATTGGTATTGATCTTTACACTTGCATATTTTTGTTCTGTACTGGGCTTAATCTGTTTCGTGGATATTCTGATATTTTTCTTTTCTTGATTTATTTATTTATTTTTGGTGAGGGAGGGGTGTCGGGTGTTAGCTGGATAAAAGCCTAAGGGTTGCCTATTCTGGAATTTAAATTTTGCGAATTTGGAAGCAAATATCAAATCCTTGAGATGATTATTCTTTTTCTTGTATAAAGTTTGAATTTTGGGATTATAAGTGTGGTTTTTTTGTACAGTTAGTAAACATGGAGATTGACATTCGTTTTGGTACTTAAATTCTTGATTCTCCTTCCTTTTTTGTCTTGATTTTTTCGGATGAGAATGGTCCTAAATGATAATGGTCCTGAAGATGAGTTTCAGTATGTTGTCCTAAGCTATTCTTGAATAGGTGAGTTCCTAGTATGAAGAAAAGAAGGGCTTTGATGCTATGGTTGTATTGTGCAACTGGATTTGTGTCAAAACATTCTTATGATTGTCTTTAGATCATGGTTACGCGGTTTTGGTTCTTATCAGTCCTTTCTGACAATTTCATTGTTCAATCTGGGTAGAGTTTGGTGATAAATTATTCCTTCTTGTGGGGTTTGAGTTGTACCAGAGCCTTACATTAGTGGGGGCAGAGATGTTTAATGTCTTTCAGTTGGTGTCTACTACTATTGGAATGGCGTAGTTCCTGTTATTTTAGCATTTATGATACTTTCTAGATGTATTGTTTTGCCATAATTGTTCTAGGCAAGTTAGAGGACTTCTTTCTTGTTAACATCTAAGTTTAAAGTTTGAGCTCTTAACTTTGTACTTTGCTTGTGATCCTTTGGATGCCTCAACATTTGCCGGAATTTAGTTGTCTGGATTTTTCTGTTTTCTTTGGTGCCTCTTAGTCCAGGTTCATTATTATACTTCTCAATATAAATACTATCTCTTCTTTTCTTCATAAGGAATATACACATATTCATACTTTTCAGATTTTGTCCAAGAGTTGGTTTTAGCTGTTGGACCGATCTTGTAGATCTTGAAGAATTAATTTTCAGAAGATCTTACTTTGTTCTTGGAAAAATAAGATGGAAATTTAGATCATAGATTTATATGTTGTCCTAGTCAAAACAAACTAAGAATTCAAATATCTATAATTTTGTCATATAGATTTAAGGTGTTGAATATTGTGTTCTAGTTTGAATTTAGATCTTCCTCTGTTGCGTGTAATACTCATTTAATTGAGACGTTTTCATGGGATCTATCTAATAATAAATTTCTATTATCAGTTAGTCATCGATCATGCTAATTGATTTGGTTAAATTAATAGAAAGACAAAGGATTATTTGATACCAAATCTTGAAGTTTATCCTCGTTGTAACCTGAATTTGAGTTATCAGAATCATTTGTGGGACAATTCCATCTGTTTTCTGCTTTTTCTCTATGTGGACAGTTGTGTTGAGTTATGGTTGTTGAAAAAAGTAGATCTTCTAGAAGTATTTCTATCATCTGTGTAATTAATGTTCTGGACTTCATTCCACTGGTATGTTAGCTATTGACATTTCTGAAGGATAATTGTGCTTCCGTTTTAGTTCACCTATTTAGCTTGAAATGAGTTGAATAATTAAATAGAAAGTTATGGTGAATTATTTTATGCAAGTGATGATATTAGAATGCTTATGTGGCACCAACCTAATACTCACCTTCCACTGTTTAATATTTATGGTTCTGATTTTTGTCCATGTAAATATGTGTGCTTAATAAACATAGAACAGTCCTCCTCAACATGTTATTGTGACTTCTTAACTTGTTGCTTTATATTATAGAGCTAAGGGAAGAACAAGAGGCAATTAATATTGATAAAAGCCGTTGGTCCAATGGGCCCATGCTTCCTTTTTTGGGGTGAAAATGTAAAATAGGCCTCACACTTGTAAAACCTTGTAGACCATTTATATGTTAATAGCCATTAGAGCTAAAGGATGAAGAAGAGTTAGTTAATATTCATAAATGACATTGGTCCGATAGGCTCCACACTTTCTTTTTTCGGAGTAGATAGGCTTCACACCTGGAAAACCTTGTAGACCACTTATAGATTAATAGCCATTAGAGAAAATGATGTAGTTCATTCTATTTTTCTTTCAAAAGTTGGATTGTTGCATATTTAATACTAAGAAAAACTGATGCATTCCATTATGTCATTGGGGGCTTATTTCTTGTTCAGTTCTGACCTTAAAGCCAGGTTTTTTAGTTATCCTTTCCCAGCGAGAACAAATTGCTTATGTGCAACTTGCACCATATTTTATTGATATCCATTAATGTCTCTATATTGCAAGAGCCAAATGATAGCTCTGTTCACTGATCAGTTCCACTGGATTACTTAAATTGGTGGGTAAAAAAATATGTCCTGTGATGGATGGCAACCTCAACTTTAAGTCTTTGTTTCTATCAACTTTTGGTGGGGTCGGAAACAAGGCATGACCAAATAATAAGATAAGTTGCAATGCATTAACTATCAACATTTGGTATTTCCCATGTTCACACATTTGACGTTCATTAAACATTAACTCTGGCATAGATATATGCCAGATAATTGTCTTAATATGTGAAAAGAAATATGCAGTTTATTGTTGTTTCTTATTGTAGTTTCTTCAGACCTTGGAATCTAACCATCCTTTTCTCTACCTTTTTGTGCTCAGGAATAGTAACTACGCCTATTAGTTTAAGAAGCAGAACAAATGGCCATGGAGCAATATTTCCAAGCGCCAGCAGCTGAAAATAACTTGAATCAAGATGGAATTTCCTTAGCAAAGTGGAAATCCTTGTCACCTGATGCCACAGAAGATAACCATTCCGGAGGTTTGGACTGTAACATATGCCTGGAATTCGTGCAGGATCCAGTGGTCACGTTCTGTGGACACCTCTACTGCTGGCCCTGCATCTACAAATGGATTCACTTCCAGAGCACGCCTTCTGAAACTTGCAATCACCAACAGCCACAATGTCCCGTATGCAAGGCTGAACTATCTGAAGAAACTGTAATTCCACTCTATGGCCGTGGGCTAACTACAAAGCCCTCAGAAGGCAAACCTGGACAATTGGGTATAATCATCCCTCAAAGGCCGCCAAGTCCAAAATGTGGAGGTCAAATGCATTCAGCACCTACAACCCCCCATATTACACGCGCAGTTCCACAACTTCAACAACCAATTTACCCGCATCAGCCTCAATCTTACAACCAGTATTCGAACCATGGCAGCTACATGGCATCACCCACATTGAGCCTTGGTAGCACAATGAATCCAACTGCGCTTAATCCGGTGATCGGGATGATTGCTGAGATGGTTTTGGCTAGGATTAATGGGAACCCCCAGACAGACATACATTCATCCCCAAATTCTTATCATCTAGCAGGTGGTAGCACTCCTAGGGGGAGAAGGCAACTAATGCAGGCTGACAAATCTCTCGGCAGAATATGGTTTTTCCTCTGCTGGTGTATGATTTTATGTCTTCTGTTGTTTTAATAAACTTTGAACTCAATTCTCTCTGCTGTAAACATGTAAAAAATCTAGCAGTATACAAACTCGGCCTGATGTAACAAAATTACAAAGTATGCATTTATAATCCTGAAGCTCCTTTTATATATGGTTGGATCTCAGTTTTTACAGTACTTTACTTTGATGCAAGATGGAGAACTAATTTTAGTGATTTAGATACTTTAAAAAATCCAAAGTGAACCTGATCAACGACAATATATATATATATATAAAATCCAAATGAACTAGTAGAATCTAGTAATAGAAAAAGAAAAAAGAAAGCAATTTAGAAGATGGTGAAATGAACGTGTTGAATTTCGTTTTTTAGGTTATTTTTGAAGTCAGCCTTGTAAATCTAAAATTAGCTTTCACCGGATAAAATGGATAATAATCAAGGTTTTTTTTTTTTTTTTTACTTCGTACTGTGTCAAGAAAGTGGATATCACAACACCATGATCGGAAAGTCTTCATACTGGGACGAGAAAGCTTTCACTGATCATGCACAAGTGATTAAACAATAGGAAATTGAATATACTTAATTTATATAAAATACAATATAGCAACCAAATTAAGGTAAATACATTCAGTTTGTGTCACAAAGTACTGAAAATTCAATCCAGATAAAGTAATGCAATAACTCTTAATACACTCAAGGACCACAACTTCCCTTCCCTGGGACCAGACTTTACCTATTGTCAAGCTACTATCCTATTCTAGTATAGTTTACACCACATCTTGAATGGTTCTCGGCAAGACAATAGTGAGCATTAAAACTTGTCATCTTTCTCGCCAATTTACTGATTGTGGCAAATTTGTTCCCCCAATCAATGTTGAGGAGTCTGGCTTTAATGGCTTTAATTGAATCAGAACCCCATAAGATGGATTTTGCTGGTCCACTATAAGTAAATAGGGGTTGGGTTTGCAAACAGAAGTGGTTGAATAATTTGGGCAATCTGCAGGCCCCCTGTCCTAATCAAAGCTATTTGCGTAGAGGCAGCTTGAAGTCAAACGTTGCTCTCTTTTAGCTTCTTGTCATTTTAGCGGTGGCAGACGCGGTGGCGGCATATTTGGAAGTTAATGGAGGAGGAGAAGCTTCCATATTTTGGAGACTGATTAAATTTTGATTGGTCTGCTGATCTATTTTAACACAACTTTTGATGACTTTCGTTTAAAGTCTTGGATAAAAGGCCAAAAGGGCTCATTTCTTTGCTCCTCAATTTGCTGGAAAGAATTTGTCCTCATTGTAAAGACGAAAAAGAACATTTATTGTTTCAAACAATTACTTGTACAGATAGTTAAAATAAGTCATGTTGAGTTAAGATTAACTAGTGAAGTATGATGACGTAAAAAAGTGATATAAAATTACTTATGTAATTTCATTTAAGATCGCAAGGTATACAAATAGGATCGTGGATCGAGTATATCTAATCATTTGAATGGGTGCGGTGAACAATAGTTTGATCGTACAGCCGACCCTCTCATGGGCTACAACAATCAGAACCCTCACAATTGTTAATTACAACCCCATTGCACTAGTTCATGTTCACCCTGAAGCTTCGGACCCCGCTACGACTGGTGATTTGCTTTTGTTACATATAATAATTGCACGTTAGGCAGTCTTTTTTTTTGTCCTTTTATGCTTTTGGGTTCTCACTTCTTTACCCCTTAGGCACATTTTCAACCGATTGTTGTAGAAACCAAATCGTGTTTGTGCTCCACATGGAGCTTCTCGTGCTCAATGAAGATGTGAGACGGTGATCCAATCGTAATATGATATTCAGATAGTGGTTTTCTGACCAAATTTTGGCACTTACAATTTTTTATTGATTTGAAGGTTTCTTGTACGACACCTGATTTTTGGGAATATTTCCTGTTTTTAGGTTCTAACAACAAGAAGTTATCCCTCTGTGGTAATTTCTTCTCTAATCAGGTAGCTAAAAGGGTTTCTTTTAAGCACAAGAATTTGGCAACATCACTACATTCTTGTTGAAAGTACCTCTTACTTTTTTTTTTTTTCCTTCTTGTTGTTGCTAAAATTAAACTTTATATCTAACCTACTTTAGGAGAAGCTCCAATTTGATCCAGAAAGAACCGATAGAAATTAAACTATCATCAGATCAGAGGGTGTACTACGGTATCCCTATGGATTTTTTGTCCTAACTTCTGCAAGGGGATTTGAAAGACCCGAAACCACTGAGCCTGGCTTCAAAGTACCTCTTACCACTTGTAAAATCTATAACTATTTCTTCAAATTTGGAGGGGTGTGATTGAATATATCTTTGGTAAATGTCAGGCAATTGGCTTTGGGTCTTTTTCCTTTATTATGTACATATTTGGCAGAATCGTATCATTGTAATACAAGTTGCTAAGTGCTAAGTACTTCTGAAAAGTAAATTTAAAACTTGTATAATAGTGCTGTTAAAGTCTTCTCTTCCAAGGTTCATTGTGTCCATAATATTTTTTTAGCAGTCAATCCAAATATTTTGCTTCCAAAATCTTGATTTCTTTTTCTGCTACTTTTTTTTTTTTAATTTCCGCTTGAACTTTCTCCAAAGATTCGTTAACTTCACAAATCATGGCAATTTGCAATATAGGAAAAAAGCTATCAAAAAGATAATGTATCAAACTTACTTGATATGTAGGTTTACTCACAACATCCCTTGAAATATAGAAGGCATCCAAGACGTATCCTGTGTTCTTTTCAAAGGATCATATTAGCTAAATATTTTAAAAGCACAAAACTAATTTCAAAAACTGCATTTTCTTGCAGACTGTCGTTTCTTCTTGATTAAAGGACATGCAAAGATGTCGTAGCTTCCTTACCAATCACACTTATGGTAATGAGAACGAACTGATCATATTTTACACAAGTAGTTTGTTGTGGTTACGTCCAAGCAATCAAATTTCTACAACTGAATACAACCAGAAAAGTACAAAATTCTCCATAGTTTTTGCTTCTAACGTGGTACTCCATTTGCATGCCACAATCAAACGTGGGTCTCTTTCAAAACTGCTTGTAAATTGTACAAATTTCTCTTTGGAAATTCAACTTACAACCAAGATTTGCCATTTAATTATGTTTAACAACAGCCCACTAACATTAAATTAACATTGGCTCAATAAGACTTTGTAACCAAATTATCGAAGTGGTTTCTTCAAAAAAAATCCAAATAATCCCTAGAAAAGAGTTCTAAAGCATTATTTTAGGTCAACGCACATAAATTATACTCCTTGCTCACCAATTCAATTGAGAAAAGCGGTCATTTTTGTATTGCAATTTGACCACAATTAGGAAATACTGTTCATTATAACTAATAAAAGTTCTTGGCCAGCTTATACATGTAAATATAGGAATAATCTAAAAAGAGGCTGACCGATTGATAGAGTGCTTAGCCAGCTTATTTTGTGCTATAAAATAGTTTTTGACGGTTCTCATTATTAATTACCGCAAATATTAGTGCAAAAACCGGCCAATTTTTCATTAATCGGCACAAAATTTACTATTAATTTTAACCCTCCTAGTGCTTTATATATATAAGCCTCACAAACAAGAACAAGTAGAACTTAATTCAGCACACAATGGAATACTCTGATAATAAGCTCAAGAAATCGACATGCATCTTTACAATATTATACTAGTCGTGTTTCTTATGATCAATAAAGGAAGGCTGCAGGTTCATGGACGCATGCTTCATCAAGGAGGCCATGGTGATCAAGGACCTGAAGTAATTGAAAATGGGAGGCAAAGCTGGTCAAGAATGGGGGAATCTGTTTCTGTCTCAACCCTACCTAAGAAAGGTCCAACCCCTCCATCGGGACCTAGTCCTATCACAAATAGGATGAAGAAGAAAATAAGGTAGTAAGGCAAAAAATTAAATGCACTAGTAGCATATCGTTGAAGAGTTAATACTGAAGATACTATTTTCTGTAGAAGCTAATATATAGTTTCAAGAGTGCTGAATACCTTCATGAGTGTGTGAGTGAGAGAGTGAGGTGAGAGAGGAGAGAGAGAGAGAGAGGAGTGTGTGTGTGTGTGTGTGTTATGGGTGTGTTTGTTAGTATGGCTTTATGTGGAGGATTGTGTAGCCATGCATGTATATGATAAATGCATATGGTGGTTTGTAAAGAAAATATTTACACAGATGCATATGCACTTTGTAATCTCCTCTCTCCCTATAATATTGGTAAGAGGATATAGAAACACTATTTATGTGGTTTAGTTTTCTTCTTTCTCTTTAATTTATTGTACATATGGAGCATGATTTGTATACATCTTGCATCAAAAATAATCTCAGTTTGAGCTACAATAATTGTACTTGCCTTAAGTAGCTGATTTCAGCTATCTAATTGGAGTATCAACAATAGATCAGAATGATTTTTGTGCTCAAATCAAAAGTTAATTGGAGAGTATTATGACCCATGCATTAAAAATATGTACAAATAAGAAATTAGTTATATATCTTAAGTACTTTCCCATATGCATCTTATTGACGCATTTACCCCTCACTTTAAAGCTTCCAATAAAGTGTTTCTTCTAGATATAACTTCTTTTTTAACATAATATATAGTCAACTAATTTAATTCAATATCTTGTCATATGTGAAGATGAGGTCACGAAACAATTACAAAACGATCCATAATCCCATGTAGAAAAGACATGGTGTTACATAAATCTTCCACAATAATCCGCACAAAAAATTTTTTTTTTTTGTGTTATAACTTTAGTGATTCAAAATTTTATATCCACAAGGACAAAGAGGCAAAGGGGCATCGATGGTATGTAATTCAATAATTTCAATATTACAATTTTCTTCAATTAAAATTACTTCATTTTTTTCCACTTTTCCCTTAGAAAAATTTAGAATTTGATCAATTGGCTTGTTAAATATATATTTATGGCCAATGTAAAGGGAAACAAAAAACAATTCATTTAGAACCAGTTTTTGCTTGCCTGTAGTTCATCTTAAATTGAATTTCATACTAACTTCAATTATTAACAATAATGTATGCATTTAAGTAACATACTTTTTTTTTTTTTTTTTGTCGATTTAATTCTACAATCGAAAATAAACGAAAGCTTACACAAATCATTAATTCCCTGGCAAAAGTATGGGTCAACCCATGGACATATGCAAGAGGGCCTAAATGAACTAAACTTTTAGCACTTTGGGCTCTACCCACCTAAATAATTCTAGTACCTATGTGCTACAGAAGCCAACATTTGTCAGAAGTGACAGTTCATGGCCCAGAAGTAAAACTCGGCTTAAACTCTCATAAACCGTTGCAAAACCTCCCATTTCCTCTCCTTCAGCAAAATCTTCTGCCAATTTCTCCTCTCAAAAAAACCTCCAAAAAGAATTACAAAAAAATATTACTGCTGAAATCTGTTAGCCCAGATGCTTAAACATCTGAAATTGTTGATTTTCTCCAAGAATCCAAAATTTAATTGGTAATGTGGCATCTGGGATTTCTTCATACTCTACAAAGACCACAGTTGATCCCTCAGACAATTTGTTGAGGAGAAATTTTACCAGCTGGAGACCCTCGTTTTCCATAGTCCCAATTCTTGATCAATGGGTCCAAGAAGGCCGACCCCTTAACCAATCTGACCTCAGAAACGCTCTCAAACTCCTCAGGAATTGCAAACGCTATACTCATGCTCTTCAGGTAAGCCTATGGATGTAATATGTGCAAGAAAGTGAGTAACTTTTTTTGTGTCTTTGTTGGTGATATTTGTTGAGCATTTTTTTTATCTCTTTATTTGCCGAATTATGCTGACTAGAAGTGGAAAGTTAGGATCTTTATTGAATTTGATGTGTTGTCTTAAATGATGTCGGAATATGGGGAAGGAAATGATTTTTGTTGGGTTTGGTGTTTGGTTTATGTGGTGTAAGTATGCAGTTAGTTCGGCAAGATTGGATTTGAGAAGTTAGGTTTTAGTTAATGAAAATGTGTTCTCTTGAGTGTTGTTGAGGAATGGAAAAAGAATGGATTTTTGTTACTAGCTTTTACTGTTTGGCTTGTGCTATTAGGTTAGTGAGTTTGGATTTTTGAAATGGATTTGGAGTTGTT
The DNA here is from genome assembly GCA_024721245.1 of Mitragyna speciosa. NCBI lineage: Eukaryota > Viridiplantae > Streptophyta > Magnoliopsida > Gentianales > Rubiaceae > Mitragyna > Mitragyna speciosa. The sequence continues at coordinate 1,950 of JAMWEH010001505.1, read as the reverse complement.
TAAACAAGTGTGATAGTTGCAAGAATTAAAGTCGGATTTGTAACAATTAGAAGTATTTTTTGTGTAAAATGGTTGCAACGAATTTTGAACTGTGCTTATATAGAGAGATGATTGGTGTAACTTTGAAAAGTCCATGCTTGTGACTCCTCAGGCGTCAGAACGGTAGTGTTTTACTTATTTCATCTTTGGGCTACCATTTCTAAATAACTGTACCATATATAGATCAAATCCTCGTACTTTCAAAAGGAATGCAACGCTATAATGCTTGGTTATTGCAAAGACCAGGTGTTATTTTATATTAAGTGCAGTCAAATTAATAAATTGCCATAGAAAATCTCAAATTCAGAATAGCAACCATTTATAGAAGCAATAACATATTTGTGGGTTGCTTCTGAAAGTAAAAATAAGAATGAAATGTGGGTTGCATCTGAAAGTGAAAATAAAGAATGAAATAAGTGTAACATGAATCTGATATGATAGCAGCAATTATGAACGTACATTTAGGGAAAAAACTAATAATTGTTGAAAGAAATGCTCTGCTACAAGATTGAACTTCTATGGTGCATTGTAGTCACATGTGATTGCTGATGTTAATTATTCAAATCTTCTCCATGCTCAAATGCATCCGAATCTTCAAAGGATTTAAGTTTTTCCTTGTGCCAATAAGACTCTCTTCCACCACTGTAATTCACTAATTCTTATGACTACTAAAGATGATTAAGAAAAGATTTATAGAAAATACAACTGTTAGAACTAAGGCTCCAAGAATGACAGTCGTTAAACTCTTTTTTGTCATTTGATCTGCAGTGAGTTAACCATGCTTCAAAAATAGCAACCTTAACATTTTTGAACTTCCCAAAACTCAAGATTGACTGGAGAATTCACAGTTTTGATCATCTTTCTTCTTCTGCTGTTGCTTCATCCTAATGATATGGAAGGATTTCCACAATAAAGAAACTAAATTGCTGCAAAATGAATCTTTTTAAATGTTTTAAGCTTCCGTAGGCTTCTTGAAATTCGATCGCCAACCAACATGCAGTACACCCACCTCTCGAAGTGTGTGCTAGTAGTTGGTAGACTAAAAGTGAAATTGGAATTCTTCTGGCCCAATATGTTCGTATGAATTGGAATTTTCCTTTCTCCCATAGATAAATGACTTTTTGAGTGACAGTTATTGTCAAATAAAAGATCGTATTAGAAATGATTCTTGAGAGATGTAACTAACCATGAAGAAGTTGATCTAGCACTTGTCCTGTTTGTCTAATTCGTGGACTTAGAAGTCTATTTATGCTTATTTTTGCTGGTCACCTTGTTACTTTTGAGCATTTACACAGAATTGCCTCTTATCATGAGAAACTACTGGGCTTACTAAGTGAGAGCCCTTTTACTTATGGAAAAATCAGGTCCATCATAATATATAACATATTCAGAAGGCCAGTACTGAAGTGCATAATTGTAGTATTTCATTATGCAGATGGTAGATCATAATAGATGCTTAAGCAGTTTCCTTTTGTTCATTGACTATGCAATGATTTCGTGCTGCAAATTGTAAATCCATTTCTGTGAATGCCCAAGTTATCTTCTGCGAAATAGCTTATAAGTTGTGGACCTGTTGGCCCTGATTTCTCATTTTCTTTTCAGTTGGCTGAATGGATGAGGGATAATTCTGACCTTTCACCTGGAGATATTGCTGTGAGGCTGGATTTAATCTATAGAGTACGCGGATTAAGAGAGGCAGAGGAATACTTCAGTAATGTTTCAGATACTTTGAAAACGTTTAAGGTTTATGGTTCTCTTTTAAATTGCTATGCCAGCAAAAAGTTGGTGGACAAAGCTGAGGCAATTATGCAGATAATGAGGAGGTCGGGTTGTAACATGGAGTTATCTTACAATATTATGCTGAGCCTCTACGCTAAGTTGGGAAAGCGCGAGAAACTTGAGAAGCTTGTC